>BDIP01000078.1:20207-33204 GCA_003568945.1 Kipferlia bialata
ATATATGTGTGATGTACATACACTATACATCCTTACCCCAGGCCCGTGTGACCCCGACCCATCTGGACAGACAGGCAGCAGAGGCACTGGAGATAGGTATAGTGTAGATATAGTATAGATATATATATATATAGAGAGAGAGAGAGAGAGAGAGATACTCTGGACAGACAGGCAGCAGAGGCCCTGGAGATAGGTATGTGCAGATATATGTATATATATGTATACCTATATACCTATATTCAGTATGTATACACACACACATAGAGTTGAATATATATATATATAGAGAGAGAGAGAGAGGCTGCAGAGGCATTGGAGATAGGTATGTGTACGCTCCACAAAGCTTATATACATGTGTAGATATATTTTTCTCTTTTGTACCTCATGTTTTCACCTCCAGAGGCCCCCGACTGGTCCAACTCTCTCTCTTTCTCTCTCTCTCTCTCTCTATATATATATATATATATTAATATATGCTTTGCTTAGTATCTACTGTTGATCTCACCCCAGAGGCCCCTGACTGGTCCAACTCGGCATTCGGAAATACAGTAGGTACTCATGCTATTTATACTCATTCTCTATTAAATATTGATCTTAAAACCAGTAAGTATAATATGTCTGTAAACTGTTCCAAAACACAAGTGTTTTATACTATAAGTCATACATCAATTACTATACATACTGTAATCTACATCATGTCCATCATTACTTTTTGTACACAATAAGGTGTATATATATATATCTAACATCTAGGCGCATCTGCCACCGACCTCACCCTGGGTGGTATCCAGATAGACAGTCTAGACCCACTGGCACTCCTGAGGTATGGATACATTGTATATATATATATATATATATACATCGACAGGCAAGTACATCCACTTCTACTGTATATACGTGTAAGTGTTATTCCCACTGTCACTCTTGAGGTATGGGTACATCAGTGCATATATTATGGTATGTATATATTTTAGACAGACATCTTTGTAGAGACTGGACACTCTGGTACTTCTCAGGTAAAGACGCTACACACAAACGTTCTGCATAAATACTCTAGCTATATATACATGTACATACATTCAGTGATATGAATATAGTAGGATTTCACAATTGTCTAGAAAGGCTAACCCTCTAAGCGATGGCTCCCCCCTGCACACTGTCATTGTGCATGTATATATGTTGCGCCTATAATATTGTATAGAATAATAACTCTATTACATGTGTTGATCATTCATTTATCTATTTGTTCATCTTCTAATTGTATTCTTATCATTAGTACAGTTATACTATACATACTGTTGCGTAACTATATACTAACCCTCCAGTTTTGGCTCCCCATTGCACACTGCCATTGTGCGTCTGTCCCACACACTCAAGTACACGGCACAGACAAAGGTATGTGTGTGTATATATGTATACCTATATGTATATATGTATAGCATACATGTAACATATTACACATAGACACGTCAGAGCGTTCTATGCGATTCATTATGTAATAGATACTCTGTTGAGTGATTCTAGCAATTGATTAAGGTAATTATTTCTGATGATCAGGTCACAGGACAGGCTGTCAAGGAGGGCAGGATACACTACCCAGTAGGTACCAGTATATACATGTATATGTGTATATATATAGGTATATGTATATACAGATATATGTGTGTGGAGATGCCTCCGTGGAATATAGGTTTATGCGCATTAATTCTACCGGGCTCTATCCAGGGACTGAATGAAACACTAGTGGTATATGCATAATAACTATATATATAGATGTATCCATAACTCCCAGGCGCCATCCAGTGGCTGAATGATACATAAGAATAGTATGATACATCAGATACATAAGATACATTAGGATAATTGACGTATGTGCTATATGTATACATATAACGTCAGGTGCCATCCAGTGGCTGAATGATGTCCGGTCTGAGTCTGACCTGCCCACTGGCATGGACAGCATATCGGCACAGGAGCCATACACGAGGTACAGTATATATATGTGTATACTAATGAGTATATATTTATATATGAGTCTGACCTGCCCACTGGCATGGAGGGAATATCGGCACAGGAGCCATACACGAGGTACTCTCTCTCTCTCTCTCTTTCTATACATATATATATAAAAATATACGTGTGTTCACTGTTATGTACAGCATATCGGCACAGGAGCCAAACACTAGGTATAGTGTATGTCTACATACACTCTCACACATACATATATATATATGTATACGTATATGTATATATATTGGTATATACTAGCCATGGACAGCATATCGGCACAGGAACCGTATACCTGGTATATATACATATATCTGTTTAATACTAGCCTACAAGGGGTATCGTCCTTTGGAACGTGTTTTGTGATCCGACTGTAAGGCATAACATATTTACCCCATAGGAACAACGTGTACCACCTTGTGCTGGCTGCAGACTATGAGGACATGGGTGCATGGAAGGTCCTAGAGAGTATTCTAGATACTTACAAGGTATAGTAGTATCCACATATATGTAAATTTTTATATATATTAGGAGTGTGAGAAATTTTGAACATATGTATGGAAAAAGAGAGGATGCAGGTGGCCCGGTGGATAGTATTCTGGATACCTCTCCTGTGGTTCTAATTACTATGAATAATAGTTGTATTTAGAGAGTATAAGAATACAATCTAACATCACTGCTGCCGCATTGAAGTTGTCACCCTATATTCTGGTCCATTGAACACTTCTCTCTCTCTCTCTCTACTTTGTTTTCTTGATTATCCGACACTAGGGCTGTCGCATTGGCATAGTGACACTCTCCTCTGGTCCCTTGAACACTGTGCTGCAGAGAATGCCCAAGGATATACCCAGAGAGAGGGTATGTATGTATATACATATATATACATTTGTATATAGTAGAGAGAGAGAGAGAGAGAGAGAAAGAGACTGCCCAAGGACATCAGGGAGAGGGTTAGTATGAGTTGTTAATTGATACACCTGACATAGTATATCATGTAGTAGTGTGAGTGTAGATATTTCAGAGACTACCTGGGTACACATTCTGAGGTGTATATGTATGTGGACGTATACACATTAATATTTACACTGACAATAGTTCTGCATATTGTATAATATGCTATCTAATCCCCCAGGTTGACCAGATTGTCAAGACAGTGGCTGCGTCAAACAGGTGAGAATATTATATATATATCATATTGTATAATACTCATTGCAGATCCACTCTTCTAGCCACCCAAGATCACTTGTCCTCCTTCCTACCGGACACAGACGAGGAACCATTCAGTGGGTGGGTACTTGTGTTTAGTACATGAAAAATATATTAAGACTTGTATATTACTAAGCTTATATTGTATATGAAGGAGAATTCAATATTGGTATATTTGTACATTTGTATATGTTCTCAATTACTTCCAGACACAAACGATGAGCGATTCAGCCTCTACGAATGTTAGTAATAATTCTGATAGAGTGAGGATATATGTACCTTTATTGCCACATGCAGAGAAGGAGCCATTCTCTGATGTGTAATTCATGTATCTGAATGCATTCATGTATCTAATGCAGTCTCTCATTCCAGGTCCCCCCTGACCATCACCCTCAATGGAGAGGTCATCCACTATCTATCGCTTACTTTCTCTCTCTGTATATATACAACTAACTAAATATATGTGTATGTATGTATAAATGTTCCTCTTATACTAGCTCCCCCCTGACCATCACCCTCAATGGAGAGGTCATCCACTATATATCGCTTGCTCTCTCTCTCTGTATATGTATACATATAAATATAAGTATAGTTGTTCCTCTCACTCTAGCTCAGTCCCTGACCGTCACCCTCAACGTAGAGATTATTTACAATCTCTACTCTTACTTCTCTCTCTGTATATATACAACTAACTATATATATGTGTATGTATGTATAAGTGTTCCTCCCATTCCAGCTCCCCCCTGACCATCACCCTCAACGGAGAGGTCATCCACTATCTATCGCTTGCTCTCTCTCTCTGTATATATATGCATATTAATATATATTAATGGTTGTTCCTCTTATACTAGCTCCCCCCTGACCATCACCCTCAACGGAGAGGTCATCCACTCCCTGTCATCCATACCGGGCAGAGTCAGCAGACTGGCACACCAGGTATTATGGTATTATGAGTATCATCATTTTCAAATTAGTCAACTGGAACATTTGAGTTCTAATGTTATATAATCATACATTGAGTACCACAACGTATTTCATATTCTTTGGTAGTTTCTGTACTATTAGACAAAGTCAGCAGACTGGCACACCAGGTAGTGGTGTCACTCCACTACTTGGCTCTTCAGCTAAATTGTTTGTGTTCTCTACATATGTATAGTAGTAGTATATGTATAGTAGATTGGTAGGCTATTCTTGTATATAGTAGTTGTATATGTATAGTAGATTGGTTCACCAGGTAATTGGATATGTAGTATGCTTCTTTTGAAGTCTCATATCCGAGTTGTTTTCCTGTTTTTCTACTGTTCTCTCCTGGGTTGAAGTCATTACTAGTATGTATATTACTAGTTGAAGTTATTACTAGTATGTATATGTACACAAATACTGTATGTGTTCCATAAACTCACGTCGTAGATCTCTGTGAACAAGAGGATTGCCAACCGTATCCTGAGTGCCAACAGAGAGGACGAGTCAGGTATGTATGTCATTGTTCTAAAGATACCCACATAAATGTATACAATTGTTCTATAGATATCCATATATATTCTATGTATTGTATATATATATATATATATATATGTGTGTGTGTGTGTAGATATATACATATGTATACTCATGTGTGTATTGTAGAAGATGGGTCACAGTGCATAGTGTGTTAAAAATATAAATATTAATTGATGGATATTTCAGTTTACGTCAGAATACCAGGCTACTCATGGCTCCCTATTTCTATAATGCATATATACTTTATGGGCTCATAATAGGTTATGCTGCGGATCAGGCCATGACGGTGCCAACTCCTCCCTATTTCTCTCTCTCTCTCTCTAATAATGTAATGTTATTAGTGTGTGGCCTCAATGGAGCTCATACTCTCTCCCGGAATAAATGTATGAATCTATATTCACATATATGTATGCCATCCCTTGACCCTCAGGATATGCTGCCTACCAGGCCATGACTGACCCCTCCATCCATCTCTCTCTCTAATGTATATAGTATATGTATACATACCTATATATACTATCTCTTGACTTTTAGGCTTTGCTGCCTACCAAGCCATGACTGGTGCCGACCCCTCCCTGGGTCTGACATCGGCACTGGCATACGCAGACTCACCAGTACCTAGGTAGAGACATCATCTATCTATATATATATATATATATATATATAGTGTAGTGTATATTGTATACTCTCCCTGGGTCTGACATCGGCACTGACATACTCAGACTCACCAGTGCCTAGGTGTGATATATATATACATGGGATGTATACTATACAGAGTGTATATACATATAGATATACTATATAGAGTATGTACATATGGAAGGTAGAATATGATTTGGAGGTACCCTGGCATACTCAGACTCACCAGTGCCAAGGTAGGCATATAGCTGCATAAGGATGTATACTATGTACATGGTGTGGATACCTGCGCTGTCATTCTGTCACTTGCGAGACTGAATGTAGTGATTATACAATAGTAATGATTCATTATGGTGTCACTTACCTCAAGGGCCCTCTCCCAAAAGGGTGTGGATGGACCTATTACCTCAGTGCTAAAGGGCCCAGCACAGGCTGTGTTTGTGGGTGATCTGACAGACAAGGACACCATAAACTCACTCATTGTGACTCAGGTATGGTACATGTCCCATATACAAGATACTATTTTCATTATTTCTTTCTACTAGGCCTAGTTTAAACTAGCACAGACTAGTGGATACAAGTATATAATCTATTATATTACTGACAAGGATACCATACACTCCCTCATTGTGTCCCAGGTATGGGCGATGTGTACGTATATCTCTCTATAAAGTATCTGTGTGTGAGAGAGGTTATACTGTATTATTATTGTACTATATCTAACGTCAGACTATGTGCCACTCCCTTGGGTATACCCTGTCTGTCACGAGACAGGATGTAAAACATATATATATATATATATATTTGCAGTTGAGACTTAGAGACTTTCCCTAGACAATGTGTACCTCTCTAGGCTACACCCTGTCTGTCATGAGAGAGGGTGGCACAGGGCTGGACCCAGTGGCAGCAGTGGCTGTGTTAGGGGACAGTCTAGGACACATAGGTATGTATATGCAGATACATATATATATATATATAGAGAGAGAGAGAGAGAGAGAGTGGTGTTGGTGGCTATACTAGGGGACAGTCTAGGAAACATAGGTACATACTATATATATACTCATCATATACTATATGTATGTGTGTATATACATGAAGGCTGGACCCAGTGGCATCGGTGGCTGTGTTTGGGGATTTATTAGGCCCTGTAGGTATGATATCTTCTGTATATATTCTAGAAAGATGCAGCAGTGGATGTACTAGGGGACGGGCCAGGGTATATATGTACATATTCGTATACATACTGATACAATAATAGTTACACACTCATCATAGCATCCACCTCCCGTGATCTGTTTGTGTCCAACAGCATATCCTTTAACAGTATATATTAATATATGCATATATATGTATATATATGCAAATGGTATCAGTCGTATATACATATCCATCTAAGAACAGGTTCCACCTCCCGTGCTCTGTTTGTGTCCAACAACTCCAGCCCCAGACTGGTGCCACACCACACAGAGATGGGAGGTATTTATCATATACATAACAGTGTCTATAATATATTATATATATAGTATGAGTATAGTCTATTACGTGTACCTATTGTATACAAAGCCCAGACTGGTGACACACCACATAGAGATGGGAGGTATGGATACGATCTTCACAATTGCACGTATAGTAGTAGTAACACAGCCATATTCATTTCACACAGTGTATTCTTAACCTCAGAAGATACCCGGTATGTCCATAGTTGGTGTATATAGTACATAATATATATTGTTAATATACATTATATAATATGTATTCTTAGCATCTAAGTTCAGGTGATACTTCTGATCTAATGGGTGTGTCCATACTTGGTGGGCCCCTGCTAGTACCTGAGGTGTACATGGGTGATGGGGTGCACACACCCCACACGCACTGTAAGGGATGGTGCGTCATTGTTAGTGCTGTATGTATAGTACTTTACATATGTATATATATGTGTGTGTGTATGTGGGTGATGGGGTGCATACACCCCACACGCATTGTAAGGGATGGTACGTGACTGCATGTATGACATTTTCTTACCATATCATACCATATGTATATATACGTGTATACGTTGCATGCCATCACTCTTCTTGACCCCCAGGCTGTATGTCCCTGGGCGTGGCAAGTTGTGTTTGGGCAAGGGTAGGGATACATATACACTAGTATATGAATCTCTGGGTGTTTATGGATATGATGTTAGTAGCATTATCTATCTCTCTCTCTCTCTTTTCATGTTTGTGTTCGTGTTCACGGTTGATGACACTATACACCCACTACACTATAACACCCACACTCTTTCTCTCCAGGTGTATATTCATACTCACTGTAGGCACTGCCGATGACATGCACACACTGCTGAGGAGGGCACTCAGGAACCCACAGGTGGGGATGATGTATATAAGTATTATTAGACATATGTACTAACCCCAGCCCCACATGTTGAACCCATGCTTCGGAACTGAAAATTGCCATTTTTCCATTCATATATATATACTTTTTGCCATCGATATATACTTTTTACCATCGATATATATAATATTTACCATCAAGATATACCTATCCATCGATATAGGTGTATTCATTACATATATACATAATTGTGTGTATCCTGTACGTCTTTTACCCCCAGACCTCCCATGCCTCTGAGCTGACCATGCTCATACACATCTAATCCCATCCATCTATATACCTAATATATCCATACATATACATATATATATATTTGTATATATGCCACTACATTGACTCTAGACCCCCCATGCCTCTGAGCTGACCTTGCTCCATAGCTCTAGACACAGGGACAGAGACGGGCAGGGGGTGATAGGTACGATTATACATATATATATATATGTGTATATATATATGTGTGTGTCTGTGTGTGTGTGTGTGAGTGTGTGTGTATATATTTACACTGATACATGTATGTGTGATATGAATTGTACTGGTACACACAGGGAAAGAGATAGGTATGAAGAGCAAGAGAAAGAGATTGTATTACAATGTTCATTTTGATGACAATATCAACTTCACATATATGAGTAGTTGGAGAAATGGCGTGATGAATACAATAGTATGTATGCATTGAATATATATGAATGTCCTTAGTCTAATGGCAGGTGCCGAGACAGGGATACACTGGGGAGAGCCTGTGCCTCTGAGTCAGGTATATACTAGATATATTGTATATTGTTGTGTTGCAAAGAAACAGGAACAATTCTTTCATACAATTCCACTGTCTCTTTTGCCTTTACGGTACTTCACTGATTGATCATCCATCTAGCATCTGCAATACAATGATTGATTGATTGATTGATTGATTGATTGATTGATTGATTGATTGATTCACCCCCAGGACCCCAAGGGAGAGGGATCGGCCATCCACATTGCACACAAGACATCGACTAGGTACACATGTGTGTATACAATGTAGATACCTAAATATATATATACATACCTATGAATATATATAAATATATCTATATATATAAATACCAAGTATGTATAATTATAATATATATATACTTAAAATATAAATATAATACTTATCTCATCCACATTGCACACAAGACAATAACTATGTACATGTGTGTGTATGAATTCCCATATTCATATACAACTACTGACATAGAAACGCTGCAGAACTGTTATTCTGGACGCCTTCAGATATATACCTCATTTATACTCATTATGTTTCCTCTCCTGTTATATGTATATATATGTATCCTCCCTATATGTACTTACCCATTAAATAGGATCCTGCTCATACATACTTACTGACTACAGAATACTGCTCTCTGGCACCCTGGACCCCTTCAGTGAGTGTGCACCCAGGGACATGCAGGGCATCATGCTGTTGCAGGTATATCAGTAGTGACTACATGTATGTATGTATATATGTGTATATATGTATATACTGTATATATGATGGGTGCACCCAAGGACATGCAGGGCATCATGCTGTTGCAGGTGTGTAAGTGAATATATACTGAGTGTTAAATATGTATATATATGCATTTACTCTACATGAGGTTGTGGAGTGTGCACCCAAGGACATGCAGGGAATCCTGTTATTACAGGTATATGTATTCTTATATACAGGTTTAGTATAGTATTATTAATTATAGATAGTTCAGGCTACTGCATGTGTGCTATGCTTCATATAGGTTGGTTAGCAAGTATGCATGCAGAAAAAGTCCCTGAACCTCCCTCTCTCTCTCTCTTAATCCCTCTCAACATCCAAAGTGCCTACCTCTGCACAATATGTGTCCTTCTTCTCTCATTATATCCTTTTCCGTCCCTCTCTCTCTCTCTCCCCCTCTACACCCTTATTCTCCAGACCCTCGGCATGTCCTTCGATGTCAGCATAGTCAGTGCATACCTCAAGGTATAGTGTGTCATGAATGCGTAAATTTGCATATATATGTATATATATATAGTAAATAGAATTTAGTTATTTGTTATGTGTGTCAGCATAGTCAGTGCATACCTCAAGGTATAGTGTGTTACTCACAGTATGTATTTGTATTACTTCTATATTCTACTATATGTGTCAGCATAGTGAATCAAGATGAGCATCCCTTAAGGTAAGTGGCATGTCTGTCTCTCTCTGTCTCAGTGTATATACACGTACACACACATATACACAAGCATATATCTTACTCTAGGAGCCCCTCCGCATCCCCTATCTCTCTGGCTCTCCGTCTCTCTCTCTCTCTCTCTCTCTCTATGCGTATATATATATATATATATATGTACGCATGTTTCTCATTCTAGGAGCCCCTCCCCATCCCCTATCTCTACCGGTCTGTGCCTCTGTCGAGTCCCACATTCAACCCAAGAGGTATGTATATATATAGTAGGTAAATTGTACGTTATTATACTATTATTGTACGTTATTATACTATATATTTATTGGTCTGTGCTTCTGTCCAGCCCCACATTCAACCTCAACCCTGAGGGTATGTGTATATATATTTGTACATCAACTTCATTTACCTTCTAAGCATTCAATATATATGTGCTACGTATTCTTTACGGTCTGTGCCTCTGTCCAGTCCAACATTCACCAAGGTGTGTGGATGTTGTCTTATAGTGCTAAATATAACACATACATGGAGATAGGGTTGTATATATAGACGAATGGATACCCAGCTACTGATACTGACACCGACTTATACCTACTGTATATGGATAAATGGTATACATGTGTTGTTCATTGTACTCATGTCTAACCCTTAGGCATGCTCGAGGTCCCAGCCGTTGCCATCAGGGACATGCCCTTGAGAACATGGTTCAGGTATACATATGTATACAATAGTACTCCCGTTGTCACTAGGCAAATAGGGTACTCCTTTGTAAATGCATACATACTGGTAATGTATTATCTTTCACGGACATGTCCCTCAGAACATGGTTCAGGTATTTATTATACATATATATATGTATATATATATGTGTGTGTGTGTGTATACATAGTATATATATACTATGCATACTATATTGATAGTCTGTTAATCAGAGACATGCCCTTGAGAACATGGTTCAGGTCCATTATATAATACATGTATATATTTATGTGTATACACAATTTATATATATACCTGTATTTGCTTAGTATATTCTGTACTATCTACTACGGGGATAGTGTGTCTATCAGGGACATTCCCCTCAGAACATGGTTCAGGTATGGTATAATGCATATGATGCAGAAAGGACAAACTGTCATGTATCACTTTCACCCTCTCTTTCTACACCCTCATTCCAGGGTGACCCCCGATGCCCCACAGGGGGCACTCATGGTCAGAGAGGTACGGGATAATGTATGTATATACATATAGGCATATGTCAGATGTCAGGGGGAAATGATATAGTTGTGGATCTGTCTTGGTAGTGACACTGACACTGGTGTACTATTTTACTTCTATTAACCCTCCAGCTTGGCAGCACTGTGCACAACGGTATGGTGGCCAGACAGTATGGCATTGATGATGTGCTCCCAGGGTCAGCACCGGCCATTGTATTCAAGGTATGGTATACATATAAATATATATATAACTGATTGATTGATTGTTCACACATTGTTCTTCTGACCTCTTTGGTCAATCTAGTACAAGACACATGTTTGACTATCTAACCCCCTAGGTCAATCTAGTACTAGACACATACACATATATAAGTATATATAAGTAAGTATATATAAGTAAGTATATATATATATATATATATATATAAGTATAAGAGTATATATCTAACCCCCCAGGCCAGTCTTGTCCTGGAGGGTGCCCTCACTGGGACACACTCCACCACAGTCAGTGTCAACACACACACCATGCCATCTAGACCCTTAGAGTCTGTTGGACCCTTAAGTTCTACTGAACCCTCACCTGTTATCCACGCATCCCCTCTTCTCTCCCACCAGTCGGACACCTTCTATGCACAGGTAGGAGGGTATACATACATTCATTCATATATGATGATGTATTGGAACAAACTATGAATCTTGGCTGTGAAGGTATGTGTACACCCTCCGAGTTGATTTTGGACCCCATATTTACACAGATAGAGTGTAGTAGTAATGAAATACGGTACAGGATCATACAAACTATCTGATTGTTTATCGGATTCACTATTCAAATACTTACCAATCGATATCGATATATCGATATATACTCCATGCATATAACGTGTTGGGTATTCTAAATATGCCCTCTGACCTCCAGCACATACTGCCCAGTCCCTGTCTGTATACAGTGTCAGTAGGGGACGTTTCAGACGTCTCAGACGTCTCAGACACCCCTAACGCGGCACTCTACTCTGTCTCTCTCTCCCCTTCGGATAGAGTGGCCATTGCCACGCACTCCTTAGTAAGTCCATACAGAGTGAGGAGAGGGGTACTGACAAGTGGTTCGGACGTTCCAGACGTCTCAGACGTCTCAGACGTTCCAGACGCCACAGAAGAATCAGACTCGGATGACACTATCCACCTCTTCATGTATGTAGCTGGGTATCTCGATACATGTGTTCTATACAATGCAGCTGTCTTATTGTCTCCCTCTATTCATATGCCTGCATTGAGTCAATAGCTGTATCCCTATCTAGACAACCACTGCATATACTCAATTATATACATAGATATTCATACATATATATTTACACTCTGACCCCCTAGGTGTGTCGCTGGAACCCCCTATGAGAATCTCTCTCTATATATATATATTCTCTTTGTTATATATATACTTTCTGACCCCCCAGGTGTGTTGCTGGGTCCCCCTATGAGACCCTGTCCATATCAAGCCTGGTGTCCCTTAGAGACTATAGGCATGTATATGAACACACTCATATATACACAAGGATATATATACACATATATATCTACATGTGTATATGTTCTCCCCATGAGACCCTGTCCATATCCAGCCTGGTGTCCCTCAGGGACTATAGGCATGTATATATTGACATTTGTACATGTGTATATGTTCTCCATGTTAGACCACTTCATATACCATGTCATCTCCCACGCTCTTGAACTCTCTACCACACTCTTTCGCTTCTAGTGTTCTATCTAACACTTGTGACCGCCCCCTGCTACCTGCACTATATTGCGTCCTCTCTCTCTCTCTCTTTCTCTCTCTCTCTCTCTCTCTCTCTATATATATATATA
>BDIP01000079.1:0-33133 GCA_003568945.1 Kipferlia bialata
GGGAGGGGGTATCGGACCTAGGGTCAGACAAGAGAAAGAATATGATGGCAGACAAGAGACATAACTGATGCAAGTAGGAGAGGTAGATAGTGGGAGGAACGGGCTCCCAAGACTCCATCAGCAAGAGAGACTGCAGATATGTATAAAGAGAGAGAGAAACAACGTACCAGTAATCCTGCATGGTGTGCCATGTATGAAGACACTCCACTTGACATGATAGACATGGCCTGGGAGACATGGTTGTAGCCATACACAATACCGGCAACCTGAGTTAGAGTATAGTAACACAAACATTTACCTAATAGTGCACGGAAGAAGGGGGGGTTTCAATATTGTACATAGTAGATAAGATCCCCTCCACCCTGCAAAGCATATGGATGGGGGAGAGATAGCTATCTATATATGAATATTATATATACACAAACACAAATTGAATAGATAGTATATACATGCCAACGGATATGACCCCCTCCATCCTGCAAACAAAACATGGTAGGGGCCCATAGGGAATATCACATATAGAGGAAGCATACCAGTGGGAACGATCCTCTCCACCCTGCAAAGAATATGGTGGGGGCAAAGAGAACACACATCAGACGCTTCATGGGTGTGTCGAGTTCCTAGCAGTAAGGGTACTGACTAAGAGAGAGAGAGAGAGGGCGAGTGGGGGGGACGGGGGGGGAGAGATAGAAGACACTTCACTTGGGCTCACATTCATGTCCCAAAACGTACCAGGAACCATGCCGTGTCTGCTGCCCCCCCACTGCTGTGTGCAAAGACCATCATGAAGACACCGAAGCCACGGGCCACGTCCCTAGGGGTGGGAGACATATGTGGACATACATATATACATAGAGAGTGGGGGGGGAGTGAAGACACCTAAGCCACGGGCCACGTCCTAGGGGTGAGAGGGATATATGTAGTATATGTACTATTTACACAAAGGGCGAGAGGGAGACAGATGGGACACCGAATCCACGGGCCAGGTCCAAGGGATAAGTCATGTGTTGACATATAAATATGTATCGAGAGAGACAGACAAACATGGTAGGTGGGAGAGAAAGGGAGAGAGAGAGAGAGAGAGAGAGAGAGAGACGTAAAACATATGGTTGGCGGGGGAGAGAGGTAGAGAGAGAGCCAAGTAAGAGTGTTTGTGTGAAGTTCACACTGTGAACTTGGGTGGCCAGCATATATATATGGAAGACACACATATAGAGTAGACTAGAGAGGATAGAGAGAGAAGTACACTCTATGAGTCTAAGTGGCCCATCCTAAAGGGAGGGAGGGAAACGAGAGTGGAAGAGGGAGATATATATAGTGTGAGGAATTGAGACCGAGAGAACCTGACTATCAGTCTGGGGTAAATATAGAGAGAGAGAGAGAGAGAGAGAGAGAGAGAGAGAGAGAAGTACTCACATTGACACCAGCCTCTGTGGCCCATCCCACTTGGGCTGTGGCCAGAACAAGTCCCTCATCCATGTCCAGTAGACACCCAGGGCATGTTTTACACTCACACTCTCTCTCTGCCGCTCCCTCTCTCTTGTCCCACTCATGAGGGTGGTCAGGATGCAACTAGGTGTGGTGCCCACTCTCTCACTCTCTCACTCCACTACCCTGTTCGCGTATCACTCTCTGCGGAAACAACAGGACTAGTCTTGAAGTGGCCTAACACTGATCAGACTGTCTATGAGTAGGTAGTGCAGGGGGGGTCATAGGGGGAGAGAGTACTATACAGTTGCGGGTATCTATATACATACACATGGATGACAATATTTGACACATTGAGAGTGAAGGGATGGTTACCCACCTTAGACAGCCACACAGTCGCTCTCTACCTGAGTGTGGAGGTAGCCGATCCCATCTGTATGCTGTGACCCTACATACATCTCTCTCTCTCTCTCTCTCTCATCCGTCTGTCACTAAGCGTGTAGGTGCAACCACTCATGAACACACCGATTAGGAAGAGGGGGGGGGGGGCATCACACAAGGGAAGGGTCTGGGGTCTCCAGCCTCTCACTCACATCTGTATGCAGTGACCACCTCCCTGTCCATGCACCTACGCACAGTGACATAGACAGACAGACCATCCTCCAGGCCCTTACGCACGCCCTCACCCACCCATGCATCACACACAGTGATATCAGTCTCACACCCATCATCCAAGTACACAACAGTGCCAGTGTCTCTCTCTGCATACAGAGCCGGGTACTCACACTCTGTCAGCATGGGTGTATTTACGTATGTGTCAGCAGATAGCTCTGCATCTACCACCTCCCCACTCATCACGTCCCTGCCCCGGACTGATACAGTAGCCATGGGTGTAATGTTCCTGGATCAGCACACTAAAGAAAATGATAGTGAGGTATATAGTGTAATAGAGTATACTCTGCTGTACCTGGTTGAGTGTATGACATCGAATACTTGTACTGGATGCCCCTCCAACTCAACCACATCACCGACAGATAGGTCATAAGCCAAAGTGTGTGGTCTAGCGTCTAGGGATGCCATCACATGCACCCTGTGCAGACTCTATGACTATAGAGAGACATATATATATGAGAATGACTATATACGTTTGAAATGGTCAATCTCATAAACCCTTTTGGTCAGGTGTGAATGACTCCAGTATTCTGGGCCATAGTCACCTTTTACCAGCGTATAGAGGTAAGGCCGGAGTTATTCGTTGCAGTAGAACTAGTATTGTTTGAGTGGGCATCTAATAATATCTTTAGAAGCCAGTCTGGTCCACTATCTATGATATCCGACGAGCCAGTCGGATATCCGATCTTGCCTTCTGGGTGATGTTGTCTAACACTCCTTCACCCATACATAGCGATGTCACACCACACTATCGTTGAGAGAGAGAGTGAAGCGTCCACATCTGGGGTCTCCTGCCTGTACCCGTCCCCCATCTACCCCTCTAGTGACACTCCCGCCTGGATGTGTGTATCTGAGTCTGGTGCACTTGATACAGTGACCGGGGGCGGAGTATGTACCAGCACAGATAGCAGTGGCACCAATGGTGAGAGCAATGGACCTCTCAAGTGGATTGAGGGTGACCTTTGTATGAACAACTTGAGTCTGGGTGAGTGGGCAGAGGGTATGGGGGAGGAGTACAGACATGTGTCAAGTGCAACTCTGGCAGAGGATATGAAGAGTATATCCGACACACAGCACAACCCTGACTGCCACTCTTCTCTCATCAAGGGGATGCACATTGAGACTGACTCCCCGAGTGAGGGGGAGAGTGATACCCTCAGTGAGGGTCAGTGCTGCAGTTGTCACTCTGCCCCCCTCCCCCTCCCCCTTCCTCTTCCCCTCCCTCTTCCTCTTGCTGTCCCATGTGCCATCGCAACCAGTGGTCTGCCCCTCCCTCCTGGATACCCCCTCCCACTCTCAATGTCTGCTCTGCCCCTTCCCCCTTCCAGTTCCATCAGTCCTGAGTCTGGACTTGACACCATCATTGACCTTGCAACACCAGCACTATCTCTCCCCTCATTCACCTCTCTCCCAAGTCTGACTGATGCATTCCCAGCATTCAGAGTCGGAACATCGGTACAGCTGTTAGCATAACATAGATTTAGTTTCTGGTATCCAAGATTAACCAATCAGCATCACACTTATGCAGTATTAGTAATGTAAACTAGTAATAGAGAGTTAGTACT
Source organism: Kipferlia bialata (assembly GCA_003568945.1). Taxonomy (NCBI): domain Eukaryota; phylum Fornicata; genus Kipferlia; species Kipferlia bialata. The sequence goes on from BDIP01000079.1 coordinate 3,666, forward strand.
TAGAAAACTGTTGAGTGATAATGACAATCTATGTCTGTCGTTGAAACCTGTTCTGGACCAGGACCTGGCTCTACTGTTTACTCCGTGAATCAGAAATGCTATCTGAGATAGCCGATCACGGTTTGGGACTCGAGTCCACGATAGCTTACAGTATATGGTATACAATGTATACTATACATACATCTCACGTGCGAGGCATCCAATCACAACCCCTAATATTAGGCAGAATGTAGTGCATCTCTCAGGTGATTTCATACCAGCCAACCCACCGACATAAGGTATGAGCACAGTACCTTAGAGCGAAGAGACTGAAGTAGTAAGTGATACAAGAATAGGTGGCTGTCAATTTGAGTTGTTCAACACAGTCATCCATACATTGCAAAGGCCCAAGAGATACTGTATGTGTTCAACCTTCACGAGAGAGGTTCGCGGAGAGCACTGGGTAAATCACTTCAGAAAGGGGGAGAAACAATATATAGCGGGAGACCTGTGTGACGTGGTATTGCATACGTCTACCTCTCTTGACGCAACACACATGAAAACCAGCTACTTAGACACCGTGTCTAAGTTAGACACGTCCCTGAGTCTCAAGCCATAAAAGAGTGTCATTATTCTGGAAGCAACGGAATATATGGTTCCATCATTGAACTCAATACCGGACACTCGTCCTCCATGGACACATCAGCACCTTGGTGACGGATACACAGGTAAATAGTGTGTTCTATGAGAACTTCTAAGAACAGTAAGATAAGTCATTTGATAACATTGACGTGTGCATTTTGTACATGCATACCAAGCTTAAGCTAAATACTCTCTCTCATCAACTACACTACGGACCCTGGTGGGAGTACTCCCCAGCGCTTCTCATCATCTGGATACACCAGTGATCTGTCAATGTAGTGAACCATCCTGCTGTGCTTAACAGAGGATCTCAGTGCCAGTGCTGGATAGAACATACCATCCGCACACCCGAAGTCCTGGTCTGGAAGCCTTGCGACATCTCCAGAGATAGTGTCGTACATTAACCAGTGGTGTCTCGACACCACTCCTACGGATGGGTCATAGATACAAGAGGATGAGCTAATCAGCAAGAACTGTCCGAGACTCTGTGTTAGGTAGTTGTTCTCTCTTTCCTGCTCCAGCGGAGTGTTTGTCTCTCTGCACCAGCCTGAGGTAGGATGAAAGGAAACAACATGCCCATAATGGGCATGTTGTTTCCTTTCCAACCCTAGATACATTTTTGCGTAATGGGCCCCATTACGCAAGACTGCGTAGGCACGGTTCCCAATGACACTCATCACGAGCTGCGACAGGCCGGAAATGAACACGAATGCAGGAGTGTGCACCTTGAGAGTCTTCCATTCAGTTTCATGCCCTTCAGCGGCACCCTCTGTGTCAAGGCACCATGTCTCAAAAAACTGACCGCCCTTTTGCACCAGGTAGTACTCGACCACAACATACATGTGTGTGTCAATGCAGAAGTATCTGTGAACCGTGTGACTGATACCTGGGCTACTAGACGTAGTGATTCTGTGGCCAGCTGTCATTGTATCCAGGTGCAGTAGAGAGATGGAAACCCAGTTTGGAGAATCCAGGTCTACATCCCCAAACACAATCCCTCCTACGCACACAGTGGGAGTGGAACCCTCCCAAGTGCGACCACGAACACGCTGGTGACTGCCATCAGACAGAAGGGTCCGCATAGCCCAATCAAAAGTCACTTGGGAGTTTGGAATTACGTCCACTCCATGTGACCTTCTTGGCTCACTGTGGATGTGTGAGCCCTCGTCAAACTCACTGTGGTCCACGAATATCGAGGGAAGTGGATGAACCATCTGTGAGTGAGACGGATGTAGCAGAACTGCGTGGGGCCGTGGATTTGCCGTTGCTATATATATCACTTTAAGGTGTATTCGACACTCTAGTAATGAGAGATGGCTTCAGACTATATCAATCACTGTAAAGGTCCCACTATTCTGTTGTGGGAAGCGGTTGTCCCATGAGACACGTAATAAAACAAACAAATACGGACATGAAAGTATGCGAATACAACAAACTCAAGAGATTGAGAGAGAAAGAGAGACATCCAGAGAGAGGGAGAGTCTCCATTGGAGACATTGAGGGTTACTGTAGACACTCAAGGGAGAATGACAGGACTAGTGTAATCGGTTCCATTGATACACCTTCCCATATACTTAGGTAAACACACTAACACAGGCATTGTGGGGTGAGCTGTGGAGTTAGGTATCCCAGGAAAATTGTATACATGTCAAGAGTGATATAGTAGGATACTTACGGGTGGGACTGTCTCCGTTTTCGTTCCACTGCTCTTATTTGTACTCTTGTTTGCTTAACAGTGGTACAACTAAGCATTCTATAAGGGTGTCTGACCCTACACGTGGTATGTGTATTGCAAACTCACGCAATGAACTTGATTCGCACGTGGACCTTCCCCCTGCCAATACGTTGCCAATACCTCTCTCTCAGCCCTAACTCACACAGTAGCCACTATAATACATCTGGATACCTAGAAGCTGTACCTAACGGGATTGTCGTCAATAGAGAGACCGGTACATATAGAGCCAGAAGTAACTGAGGGTATCTCTCTGGAAACTGAACCTTCTCTCTGTAACCATAATTCAGGCACCCGCTTGAACCTGTCAGCGGGAACAGTATCTCAAGGATTCATACATCTGTCTGAGTTAGCGACATGTATACCCATGTCTCTGTAACCCAACAAACCGTTTGTAGTAATGTATAGTCTATATAGTGTACCGTATGCTGCAACGGCAACATATAGTGTACTGAACAACATATTCAACAATTCTTTCACGCCTGTGTCTATTGCGAATGAACAATGTGCAGTCCGAAGAACATATGAGCCTACATGTGTCACAGTATATTACATCTTCTTGTTCCAGTTACACCTCCTGGACAGTGCCAGCAGACTCTGTCTGTCCTGTGCTGACACTAGGGAGGTGGGCTCAGCCACACACCCCGGCCTGCCCTTCCATCTCATCATGTCAGCTACACTATACACACACTTGGAGACGTTGGTACTAGGAAGTGTGCCACTCTCAGTCCTCTGTGCTAGTCTCTCTGTCAATAGTGCCATGACCTCCTCGTACCGGGCCTCTCTCTCCCTCTCTGCCTCTCCAAACTGGTCCCCCTCTATCTGATTATCAGTAAATACACACATGTATATATAAGAAAAGAAAGATGAATAATACAAAAGAAACAAAAGAGTCTAAGTATATATATAGCCCTGCTACTCATACCTGTGGACACACATCATCCAGGTCCATGACCCTCAGTGTACTGTTGCCTATGTAAGTGGTGTCATCTGGTAGTATGAAGGCGGCGTCAGCAGACGACCCCAAGTGGAGTGATGATAGGAGAGACTGCATCTCAGGAGTGTCCTGTGGCACTATCCCCTTCCCCTTGCCCTTCCTCTTGCTCCTCTTCTTGGCACCCTTATCGTCTATCTGCTCTCCCTCTGCTGGTATGTCAGTCAACTCCTCAGGTGCTGATGTGTCGAGTAGTGTCTGATACCACTGGCCACACATCCTCTGCCTCTCCTGTGATGTAGGTGTGGTGTCTCCATACACAACCAGGTTGAGGTCAGGCAGGTACACTCTACAGAGTGCTTCAGCGATCACAGGAGATACCTTCTGAGGCACCACAGCTAAGGTACAGTCCATGAGGAGGCGGGCCAGCTTAGCAGTTGTCCCACCTCCTGTGAGTGAGCCCTTGTCCATGCATACCAGTAGCACAGATGGGTCAGGTCTGAGAGGGTGTCCCGTCAGCGGGAACGCACCCACAGTCACATCGGATCCTGCATCTTCGTCCTCTAGTGCAGACCGGACACAAAACAGCCCCTCCTCCCTTGAGACATCGGCAACAATCACAGCCTCCACCCCGTACCCTCCCTCTCTCTCCCTCTCATCCTGAGGGTCTAACTGACACACCAGCTCAGCGTACATATCCTCAGTGGGGACACAAGAGAAGCTGGCGAACCCCCCATCGACATCTGCCTGTACATCAAGGGGCGCCTCTGTACTGGGAAGAGAGGGTACCATGGGTAGTGGCATGGGAAGAGGTAGGGGCAGAGGGGCAACGTCCTGGGTCTGGGATGTGGTGTGCATATATACTGGTAGGGGTAGCATAGATACTGGTAGGGGCAGTGGCGGTTTGGCGTCAGGAGCTCTAGCACCAGATGATGCGGCAGGTGGCAGGGTGGTAGCGGGTGTGGGTAGCGCCAGAGGAGGTGCTACACTAGTGGTGGGAAGGGAAGCTGGTGCACTAACTAGTGGGCCTGTTGGGGGAAGGGAAGTCCTGTCAGCACCTCTAAGAGGCTCACTACGTACTGGCTCTGTGGTTCTGTCTCCCGTCCCATCTTCTCCCCCCACCTCCTTCTGGCTGAGAGAGAGGGGATTGTCGTCCTCCGGTCCCTCCACTATCACCTCATCCAGCACATCCACCTCTGTAACTGCCTCACTCCCTTCACAACAGTCCAGATCCAGACTCATGTCTCCCATACCCCAGTCATCCTGCATCCAGTCCAGGGTACCTAGACTGTCAAAAGAGTCACTAGCACCAGCATCACCACCATGTACTGTGACAGACGGGGCGTCTGCTGTAGGCTGCATCCATGGGGGAAGGTCCGAGGAGGATGGGCAGACAGAAGACTCACACACACCAACGCTACTAGGTGCATCATCGTAAGAGGTCTCAGCCAGAGTAGTGTCTCCTGTCTCAATCTCTCGAGTGGGAGAAGGGCCTGGTAACGACTGTGCGACCGCAAGTGTCTCTCCTGTGGTGTCGGCAACAACCACAGGTGCACCCATCGAAGAGACTGGTCCCGAGACAGTCTCCCCTCCAGCCTCACTCTCCACAGAGGCATCAGCTACACTCCTACCCTCAGCGGCGTCAGGTGGTATTAGTCCACTCACAGCTGGGACACTCTCCTTCTCTTGTCCTCCAGTGATACAAACAGGCATCGGAGGGACCTCTTCAGACTGAGTTGTACACTCCACCACCTCTCTGTAACTCACATCATCAGCGTCAGCACCAGTATCAACCACTGGTTGCACATATACAGTAGGCTGGAACCCCTCGAAGAAGACGGGTAGGGACCTGTCACCCTGTCCAACAGGTAGCTGGACTAGAAGGTCACCACCTACTATGATACTCTCCTTGTACTCCCTGTCATCCTCATCCATTGATGCCATAGACTTCCTGTATGCATCAACATGCCGCTGCAATCTCTTGGTAATGGGTGAGTACTTGATCCCCCCAGCCTCCCGCACACCACCAGGTCCAAGCACAACCCTCAGGCCCCTAGTGTCACTGCCCAGTATGTCTAACAGTCTGCTCACAAGCGCAGAGCGACGGGTCCCATGTCCCTGTATATCACTGAGAGAGCAGACGAGTACACTGCTCCTAGAGATTGCCTTGCGGCCTGCCCTGTTCATCATAGCCTTGTCTGTCTTAAACGTCGAAACGTCAAGGCATCCCACACCCATCCCACCGATCTTGGCGCACCACTCCTTGACCTCAGAGTAGGGGCCCTTGCCAAGCGCCAGTAAATACACGTCAGTCTCCGGCATCGTGTAGGATTCCACTGGCTTTGGCATGTGACGTGCAGAGTGATGGACGAGCAGGTGGTGTGTGACCAGGGCATAGAAGTGGGGCGGGGTGAGGTCAATGGTCTTGCGAGTCTCCAGGAGGTATTGGTATGACACCATTCCAAACTGCTTGCAGTGGGGTCTCCTCGGAACCTCTGACATGTGTGGAATATAGTTGTCGTGTACCTTTCCGCCCATAGCACTGCAGAACCTCTCATACCTGTCTGCCACAACATCACTGCTGGCAATGACGCCATAGAGTGTCTTGTTGATACACCCCGATACGACAGCACTGTTAGACTCTGCTGTCCAAGTGGCGCCATACTGTATGCTGGATAGCAGACACGGAGGAAGCAGGATCGATGGATATGTGACTACACCGACAACAGGTGACTCAGTCTCGGGAGAGAGATCAAACATGTGTGTCACATGGAATGCCCACTCTAGGTGCCTCCTTAGCACTTCATTGTCCATGTCAGCCCTAACAACAATGCATGAAGGTCTGATGAGTTAGAACAATAGAACAAGAGAGGGTTAAAGTGTATTATCAGATCTACCAATATTACCCACCTATCCGCCAGGTGTATGTCCTCACACGCCACTAGCTGAGGGTACATCTTGCACAGAAGATCCTGCCGTTCACGGCAGGGCACAACAAGGATCACACAGGGATTGTCAGCAGGTATAGAGGGGATACGCCTTGACAGTAGGTCTGCAAGCGCATCCATGTGTGAGAGAGTCCTCCTCTTCTCAGCTCTCTCTCTGTCACTATCTCCCTCACTCTCAAACTCGCAGTACACAGCAAGGTTAGCAGAGTGTCCTATATCCAGCCTCCACCTGTTCTTGCCCCAGGGCTCGAGAGTATCCTCAGGCCCATTGAATCTCTTCTTGCACCCAGAGACCCAATCCAGGCTAAGATGTGAGTATGGTATGCGTGTCAGCAGAGTGCCATGGTCTATGATGCCCTGCACCACGTCTCCAGGCACCAGTTCCAGATAGAGGTTGAGAAAAGACTGGAACTCGGCTGATATCCCGTTGGCCACGGGCTCTCCGGCCACCATCAGCCGCACTCCAGTGTATGCATCCATCCCAGTCCTACCAGCCTCACGCAGACTCCCGAGGAGGGTGTATATAGCAAAGCGCCCATTAGCACGGGTGAGGGCATCCTCTGATATCATGAACACAGATGCCTTCCTGACAAGTCTCTTCAGGATATCCTCCCCCTTAGATCCTACTGGGACATCAGATATGTCTACAGTGGCCGCACCCTTCAGGGATAGGTACTCTACCATTCCAGCAGCCTCTGACTCGCAGTCTGAGGGATATACCACTACGTACACAAACTCCTCAGGCACAGAGAGTGTAGTGAGGGTCTTGGGTATGTGTGCCACCGCATTCTCTATGCATACAAAGTGGCACAGAAGGGCCGCCATCTCTGGGGGTGTCAGCACTACGGACTCCCTGGTCTCCCTCAGGTAACCACGAGAGATGCCCCAGTCCACACTGATCCTGCCCAGTCTATGCAGGCTGCTAGAGGCGGAATCACCCTGACTGAGTCTATCAGCATGACCCGGTAGGTATGGCCCTCTCCCCACACATGCTTCCCACACACCCTGACACTCGTCTAGCATCGAGACAACGAATGGAAGTGTTGAGGACCACACCTTGTCCCTGCCCCAGAACGAACAGGCCACAGTAGCAATCTCCTTTGCCATGGATGTACACTCCTTGCCCAGATACACCACTCCCCCTAGCTCTGCACCGTCTAGACTCAGCCGCTGCATCTGCCACTGGAGCAGCACCCTCCTCTCACATTCATGCATATCACATCTTACGACTATAACAGGTGGCCGTGCCCTATGCTCATTCCTCATCACCACCCACGACTCTAGAGGGCCCGTGTGCTCCAGGCTCCTAGACTGGGGGCAGTTGTGTAGAACTCTACGTTCCCCAGCCTTGTCTGGAACTACTACCAGGACAGTAGGGGAGTGTTGATAGAAGGTGTGCCAGGGGGAGGTCTTCTTCTCAGACACAGCTGTGTACACGTTGACAATGTAGTCTGGGATGGTGTTGCGGCTGTACAGCACCATCTCAAATGGGTGTGGTGGCAGAACAACACTGGCACCTCCTCTGTGCAACATGCTATACCCCATAGGCAGGATAGTACTGACATCTAGGGAGGTAGTGAGAGAGGTGCCATTGGCAATACTCTCTTGTATGTCTTGACAGAGGGACATATGTGGGTGACCTGCAGCCACGCTACCAGGGGGTAGTTCATTGACAACAGCAGACGGCTGGTCCCCTCTCTCCAGACTGGCTATGTTCTCACGCACCATCTCCTTGCATATGGACCACAGCTTGGCTGTATGACTGTCCCCACTATGTAGGAAGAGAACAGGCACGCAAGAGAGAGCGACATTAGGGCCATCAAGCATGTGTGCTCGCATATCATCACTAGAATAGAACAGGTATGCCAGTAGCAGAGTGGAGAGATTCGGGTTGGTTAGGGATACCAGGCTGTCTGGGGCAGTACTCAGCGTCCGAGGCGGGTTATGGAATGGGTTGCATCTCCCAGTGATGACGGGTGATGGCTCAGGGTCCAGGGTGTAGTGATCGAGCCTCTCTCTGTCATAGATAGACATGCACCATACTGTATAGAGGGTGCGGGGCACTCTCTCTATCGCCAATGCCCTCAGACACGAGACACCACTCCTACCCACTCCTTCCGACCCAGGCTCCTCCCTGTACGCAGATGGGTATACCAGTACATCTACCCCGCTCAAGTCAGGGGGTGAATCTGGGACGTACTCTATCGAGGCGACATCCACACAACGTACACCCCTCTCATTGAGGTAGTCGCAGAAGGACGCAGCATCCTCGTAGGCCTCCTCTCCAAAGCCGACAAGATACACTCTGAGGGTGAGACTACCATTAATGAACAACAGAACATAATTGGTATCTTAAGAGTATACGTATATGTATACAGGGTATAGTATTTGCATAGTATGTCTCCATGTGGAGTTACACATTATAACTCCTAATAGTTACCTGTCATGTGGCATCGAGAGTCTCCTCCCCACTATGTAGGTACAAAGGGGGTCACCCTCCTTGTAAGGGTTGGATATGTACTGATGATGCTGGCAGAGTGCTGTGAAATGCAGGGGGTCCAGAGTGAGGGAGGGAGATGGGTCCACACAGTGCCCAAACACAGCAGCATTGTGATCCAATACCGAGAGGGAGGAACGACAACGAGCCTTCCAGGGGTTGTAGTTCTCATCAGCACCATTCAGTAGGAGGGCTTTAAGCATAGGGCCATTGCACCGCTCTAGCAGGGTAGTGGTGTCTCCTCTCTCACCGCTAGCATCAGGCACCTCATGCATCCTCTCACACACACTGGTTGTGAAGGCATCCTGGCTCTCTCTATCCTTAAACACAGGATACTCCTTCAGTCTCTCTCTGTAGACAGGCATGAGTGTGAGGAAGTATGCAGCAGGGGGGGTGGCCACTCTGTATAGCACTGCCTCCCCCTCTAGGTATGACCCATGGAATCTGACCAGACATGACAGACTGGATACCATCTCAGGGACAGGGCGGGAGACATCCATGACAACTACAAGGGGTCTAGAGTAAGAATAGTGAATGAAAAGGGGGGGGGGTGCGATCGAGGGAGGGAGGGAGGGATGATGTGAGAATATATATTGGGCATGACCACAACAGGTGTCTAGAGTTAGAGGAGAGAAGGGGGGGGGGGGGGGGGGGGGGGGTTAGGAAGTAGGAGTATATATCAATATAGATACGCATAAACTCTGGTCCTATACATAAAAAACCCTGAGGCGATGGTAGGAAAGAGGAGATACTAGAGAGACATGGTGTACCTAGCGTGGTCCATTCCGTCCAGCTCGTGGTTGTCAGTGCACTGCACAAACATGCTGGGGTGAGAGAGAGACATAAGGGTTGAATACGAATGGACACATTATTGATACATTTGACACTACCGTACCGGCACTCCCCGTCAATGACGTTTGGCATGACTGTGAACACAGGGTGGTCATCAATGCGGCGGCCTGGGGTAAGGAGTGCATTGGTATATAATTGAATGGACACTCAATGATAATGACCGACTCATCATCTGCGTCTCTGATGCTTGTCAATCCCAACCAGATACATATATATATATATATACATACACCACATACTATTCAACATGACATACCATCTGCGTCTGTGATGATGTGCTTGTCACCATCCATCCATATATACATACATATATCATACTATATAATGCGACATACCATCTGCGTCTGTGATGATGTGCTTGTCGCCAAAGTCACAGAAGAGACGTCCAGCCAGACCACTGACTGTGGCAACCACCAGCTTGACACCGCACTGTCTGCAGAGGGCAGAGAGGGGGGCAATGGCTAGGATCAGATAGGACAAGATGACATATGTGAATGCATATTATAGTGTAAATATATATAATCTGAAACTGTCTGCACAGGGCAGAGAGGGGGGCAATGGCTAGGGGTTAGGGGAGAGAGGGAGGGAGAGAGATGGGGAGAGAGAGAGAGATGACTGTCTGCACAGGGCAGAGAGGGAGGTGACACCTAGGGACAAGGGGAGAGAGACGTGTAAGGTATCAGAGGAACTCAACCAGACTCTGTACCAGTGGTATATGACAATCATTCAACCATAATCCTGATATATGGGCATACCTGACTCTGTGCCAGTTCCTGTCTCAGAGGCCCTGCCCCATATAGTATATACATATATATACCATATATATATATATATATATATACATTACTCGCTGTCATACCTGACTCTGTGCCTGTGCCTGTCACTCATGGTAGAGTATATGTATATACAAAAATAATTATGTATATATACATATATTATCGGAGACAATACATACACTATAATACATATGGTATATATGTACCTGACTCTGTGCCAGTTCCTGTCTCTGAGGCCATGACCACGACACTGAAGGTGGACAGGAAGGCTGGGGTGAGTATATATATGAATATATATACTGGATACTACTATCTGTGTGGTATATGTATACTGTGATCGAAATACTGACACTGAAGGTGGACATGAAGGCTGGGGTGAGAGGCAGGCGAGAGATAGGTGTCGGGGGGGGGGGGGGGGGGGGGGAAAGGAGGGGGGGGGGGGGGGGGGGGGGGGGGGGGGGGGGGGGGGGGGAATTATTATCTCCCAGTAAATATATATATATGAATCATAACCCGAGCTATATACATAGATTGGTGGGCATATCATAGGAATACACAAATCCGTAATGCCAGAGACATGATAGTATTTCTGTATATAGCTCTAACTATCCGTATCCACACACCCACCGCCTCCTTGAAACTGGTATTGTACATAAAGAACACAAATACAACACATAAACCTCATATAATGTTGATGATGGCACAGGTGAATATATATGTATTCGGTATCAAAAGTAATAGTCTGTGTCGCCTCCTCCTTCACTCCCGCGATACAGTACTCACATACTTAAAACCCTCCTCCACAGCCATACAGCAAGAGGATCTACTTGCCCCTTAAGTAGTAGTACCTGTCTATAAATCAGGAGTGCTAATCCACAGCAGCGGTACTGAAGGGGCTTGTACTCTCATTCTGGGCCAGAATTTCTGGCAAACAAAGGGTTCACTCCAATACGTGATCAGTGACGTAACGTTACCTCTCTCTCCTTTTCCCTTTACCCACTCAGCAGCATAGTCTACCTGTGCCATGCCCGACCCAGACGCCTCAGCTGAGGATCCATCCATGTGGATATGCAAGGAGCCACCCTCCCACGTGCAGACGAAGACCCACAGGGTGCAGCGGGAGAGAGAGAGAGAGGGTCTGACAGTGGAGGTGGATCCAGCCATCAGGGTATGTAATATTCTATTATCACTGAGTACTTGACAACAGGCGTTTGCCTAGGCTCTACTGTTTTTGTATCTTGTTGTTCGAGTGTGATATGTGGTGTATACGCGACTATACACGCCCTCTACAATGATCGTGTGAAATGCAGTGAACCATCCTCACACAGATTGAGCGACCATGTAGTAGCACCCCCCCCCCCCCATACATATTCTAAGGACTAGTTATATGTCTAAGTGTATATCTGTCTATTAGGGTGGAACTATAACCCCCCCCCCCCCCCCCCCCCCCCCCCCCCCCCCCCCCCCCCCGCCCCCCCCGCCCCCCCCCCCCCCCCCCCCCCCCCCCCCCCCATTGTCTCACTTGCAGAGTGGCTTCAGACCATCGACCTTGTTGACGACGTCATGCCCTCCGAGGACGACCTGCTCAGTGCCAGCCACAGGGCTGCAGCCATTGCCTCCAGCTACGCAGGGGCAGACGGAGAGGGGGAGAAGGGAGAGAGAGAAGGAGACGCTGACAAGGACGTCATCTCTGTCATGCTCCAGGTACAGTATCTCTCTGCTTCTGTTCAGCCTCTTTTGACCCCCTCTCCCACCCCCCTTTCTCACTGTGCAGGGTGCCCGTGGCATAGCCAGGGAGGCTGCCTCTTCTGCCTACCTCAAGATCTGCCAGACCCTAGCCATCCCCCCCACCCCTCTCTCCATCGAGAGTGGGCAGGGAGGAGATGCTGAGACCAGGGGAGCACAGGCCGAGGAGGCTGTCCCCTTCGTGGAGGACAGGCTCGAGAGGTCGACCCACCTCGACGGCACCAGAGGGGCACAGCTCGTGCAGGTGGGTCTATGTATGTGTACATATAGACATATCAATCAGAGTGACATGCTATCGTTGCTCTGTGCATTCCCGCGTACCATGCCTCACCCCCCAGATCCTCGCCAGGCTTAGACACCACGTGGCAGAGTCTGCTGGTACCGTGGGATCCAGCGAGGAGTCCCCGGCCTCAGACGTTGATCTGCTGGCCGCCCTCGTGTGGAGGCTCATCTGCCACCAGGTACGTATATGGTATATTTTTATACACTATGTGCGTAGGTGTCTAGTCACTGTTGTAGGTGTGTCTCTGTAGCGTGCTTCGTCTGACCGTCCCTATTCCCTCCATGCCTCACCCCTCAGGAGGTCTATGCCTCCAGGCTGCTCCACTGCAAGGGTACGATCGGAGTCCTGTGCAGGCTGACCCAGGTGAGGGGTGCATGGCATAGTCCTTGACATATATCCTGCTCCTCCCGTCTCGTTGCCACTTACTCATTGTTCTACTTACTGTATAATGCACCCACTGTCCCTGACACCAGGGCTATGCCGAGAGGCATGAGGAGGCCCTGTCCCAGTACCATGCCCGGAATGTGTCGTCACACACCCAGGCCAGGGAGGAGGCCTTTGCCACAACCAGACAGGCACTCAAGGAGAGAGCCTCTCTCCACGTGAGGTGGGTTGGCTCTATACTGTTGTTTTGCTGGTTCTTTATCAGTCCTCTGTAAATCTGCACTCTCCTCCCCGTTAGTAGTGTGTATAGTATGCCCTTATACCAGGGCAGACCTTGCCGAGGCAGCCCAGAGGAACACCCAGCTGGAGCTGGACGAGGCACAGCAGGTGTGGTTGTATGCACGGCCACCCTCTCTTGGTACTCGAGGCCCTCTTGTGATATATATATATGTATATATATATATATGTGTGTGTGTGTGTGTGTGGCTGACCCCAGGACCTGTCCGCACTCAGAGAGAGGATGCTGGAGCACGAGAACAGCAGATTCGCTGCTTACAAGAGGAGGATCAGAGAGGTAAGTTTGCCTGACCTTTCGCCTGCTTCTCTTTCCTCTTCTTTCCTCACCATTGAACCTGAGAAAGGGTACACTTGGCAGTGTCATATAGCAGTACTCTTTCATTCTGATATGTACTGACACTCACCCCAGCTGAGAGAGGATCTGGGCAGGCACAGAGTGAGGGAGGGCGTGTGGCGGTCTCTGGTTGAGACCCAGCGTGAGTATGTGTCCGTCACAGAGCAGCTTGGGTCTGGGGGGGCCTCTCCCGCAGAGACCAAGGAGCTCATGGCCAAGAGGCAGCACTTCGACCACAACGCTAGGTGAGTGGGTGATGGGATGCAGACTCGTATGTGGCGTGTTCTCTTACCTAATGCCACCACCCATATTGGCCTGGTCTCACCCTCAGCGCCATGGTCCAGCAGCTCAACTCTCTCTTCGACTCTGCCGCCAACGAGCAGAAGAGAGAGAGGGACGCTGAGAGAGGAGGGGAGAGTGAGGGAGACTCCGACAATGAGGGGGATGTGCAGGTGAGTATCAATCTATTCCATTGTGAATTGACCAATTCACTGAGTCAGTTTGCTCAGATAACCTCAGGATATGCACTCTACCATGCGTGCTCTCCGTAGGGAGACCCTGCACATGTCAGAGCAGCTCAAGAACAGCCACATAAGGGTGCAGGACCTACAGGCCATGGTTGCAGAGGCCGAGTCCAGAGCCAAGGTAGGGCGGGAGGGGGAGTGTTGGAGGCGTCCTCTCGTGCCATGGTCTCAATGGGTCTTTGGTCTCATTCTAGGATAGTGCCTATCTGGCCGAGGAGGCCAGTGGCCGCATCCAGTTCCTCGAGGGCGAGATCCAGAGGCTGTCTCATGAGCAGAACCAGGAACTGAGGTATCTCATTATACTGTGCCCTTTACTTGGCGTACAGTGTCAGTAGTAGTATTGATGAGGTCCCTAGAGTGTGTTCCATGTGTTCCACTCTATTTAGTGTCTTTGTGGCCCCTCTTACATCCAGCCTTGTCCGTGCACAGTGCACCAGGCAGAGTCAGGAGGTCACCAGAGTGCTCCAGACAGTGCCCCTTCTCAGGTACCCACATATATACCCCTATATTCTCAAGCACTGCTGTCGCTGATCTGGTGCATACTACTCCCCCCATCGGCCTCACCCTCACTGTAGACAGCTGGCCTGGACCCAGTCTCTTGGGGGGGTGGGTAATGCCGGGTCCGGGGACCAGGCCACCCCTGTGACTGACTCCGAGGGAGACAGAGAGAGGGCAAGAGAGGCCGAGAGGGTGTGGGCCAGTCCACAGGCCCAGGGAGAGCCAAGGAGTGCCTCCGCTGACAGACCCTCTGGCTCCAGGGTGTCCCTCCCCCGTGTCTCCAATGCCCCTCCCTCTCTGTCCATTGTGGACACAGTCGAGGCAGGCAGCGCTGATACAGTGAGGTATGAGGTGGTGTCCCAATCTCTCTCTTCCTGGCTATTCTCTCAAGTCTTACCAGCAGGGATCTGTCCAAGTCAGTGGCGCTGATGAGGTCATCCAGGATGCAGAGAGAGAGGGAGAGAAGTCTCCAGGAGGACTCTAGACCTGTTCAAGTATTCTCCCTCTCAGACTCTCAGCCAATGGGTGACCGCCGGGGAGTGTCGTCCAACATTGGCAGTGTTCTCACTGCCAAGGCTACTCCACCTGCCTCTGGAGACCAGACCAGGCTCCGGGAGAGGGAGATATCCCCCATCCACTCCCCCACCATCCAGCAGTCCATCTCCATCTCCCCATCTCCTTCCCCTTCCATTGTAGAGTCTCGGGAGGTGGTTGAGTCGGAGCGGGTGGAGCCTGACAGAGACGGGCCCCTGCCTGCGCCCTCCCTGCAGGAGCCGGGGTCTAGGGTGGGTTCGGACAGAGCTGGCTCTAGGGTCGGCAGAGCGAGAGGCAGGGATAGAGGTGAGGGCAGCGAGAGGCTCACCCTTCCTGTCTACTCTGGCTTTCGGTTCATGGCCGATGAAGAAGAGTGAGATATGTGTATGAATAGACTTTGATAACATTGCTATCCGCAGAGATGGAAGAGGCACTGCTGGCCTCTGGGTAGAGATTCAGTGGCATGTTCCATAAGGACTGTCCCTATTGAGTTGAATAATTGACAGTGTGGCTCAATCGTGAGTCATCTCAGATGACTGATCTGAGTCACAGTGCGACTGTCAGTGTTCGACCGTCGAACAGTTCGACTCGAACTTCGACGAAATTGTGTTTGATCCTTTGGATAAGGGGTGTAGTTCAATAATCCCGACTCGTCCTTTCGAGATGACATACACCCCCAAGGTGCAGGCCAAGAACGACTCTGTCATCATCGTTGACGATGTCAAGAAGCTCTACAAGAGCTCTAGGGACCTCTTCAAGAATGCTGACAAGCCCACTGGTCCAGGTTTGTCTTGTAGTTTTGTTAGTGCCCTTTTGGCTCATTCAGCGGGCTTCCCTAGAGGAATCGTTTGTATGCTGCTATTCTCAAGTAATACTAAGTATAATTAACCTCAGAGTACATGAAGAGTGTAATGGCCGTCTCTATTGGTGTTACTGCTGTTGGCTTCGCTGGGTTCTTTGTGAAGGCAGTCTCCATCCCCGTTCTCCACATGCTTGGTTACTAAGCTGCCCCTTGGTAGAATACAGTTGAGAAGGCTTGGAATCTGCGTTTAGAATATAAATTTTGTGTAATACTATCGCTGTGCTACAGTGGCAACCTCAGCATGTTTCAGTGGTACTTTGGGTACTGCTGGCCTTGTGTGGTAGTCTCCAAAGACGACAGTAGTCCCAATGGGCACCGTTATTAGTTCCTGTGGCAAAGCGGAACCCCTGTTTGGAACTTAGAGAGAAGCCATCTGGTTCTGACATGTATATCGACTGATACTAATGGTGCACACCACTGCTATTGTTTTCGATGTTCGCTTGCAGAGCACCACCAGCACTTCAAGACACCTCTATTGTAGTAGTACTACATCACTCAATTGTTCACACTCTGTTACACTGTAACTCACAGAGAGACACATTCCAAACAACACACACGACTGAAATAGTTAAGAACTTCTATTATCTTACTCCTCGCTGAACCTGGCCTTGAGGTCGGGGCGGATGGCGGTCTGGGCCCACATATCGGGGGTCAGAAGAGAGTAGGAAGCCTGGAGGGCACGGAAGCATCCGAGGGCGGAGTTCATGAGGGTCTTGGTGTGACCGGTCTGGGAGGTGAACACATCCTCGACTCCAGCGAACTCAAGAACCTTGCGCACAATGTTGGAGGCAACGATTCCGGATCCACGGGGGGCGGGAACGAGACGCACGGACACAGATCCGCACTTTCCAGTGAGCTTGCAGATGACGGTGTGGGGGGCACCGAGACGGCCACCCCAGTATCCCATACGGACGGGGGTGATGTTCTGCTTGGCGTTGTGGATGGACTTGCGGATGGCGGTAGCCACCTCCTTGGCGATTCCAACACCGTAGCCGATGTGGCCGTTGCGGTCTCCCACAAGGCACATAGCCCTGAAGCGAGTGCGCTGTCCGGCACGGGTCTGCTTCTGCACAGACTGGACCTTCAGCACCTCCTCCTCAAGCTCGGGCAGGAAGAAGTCAACGATCTGGTGCTCCTTGATGGGCATGGAGAAGAGGAAGATCTCCTCGATGGATCTGACCTTGCCAGCCTTAACAAGGCGACCAAGCTTGGTGGATGGTGTCCACACCTCCTCATCACGGCGGCCGCCCTTCTTCTTGTCGCGGCCCTGGCCCTTGAACCCCTTGCGGAAACCGGAACTCTCCTGGGGCTTCTCGGCGGTCTGTGCGGTGGTGGTGGTAGGCTCAGACATACTGGAATGAGAAAACAACAATAACTACACACCAGATGGTCATGCAAACACCACACAACACCCTAACGCACTACTAGCACCACTACAAACCTGAAAGGACACAAAAAGCCGGCGACTTCGATCAAGTGCAACGCTGCTCTTCTCACTGACTAAATGCAATTTGCAAATGACAAACCTTGAAACCTTTTTTTAGAGAATAGAAAACAATGTTTTTCAGATGGCATTTGTCCTGTTTGAGCGGGTCCAGACAATGCACTGGTCTTTGCTGTTTCTAACAGCCAGTGTAGGTGAGTAGGTGAAGAGTAATTTGTTAGTGTGTACTGGTATCAAATGATGAAGAATATCCCTATCCTAGCTCTGGACCTCTTAACTCTAGCGAAACATAGAGTCCATTGCATGTACTGAGGAGACTTTTTCTCTGAGTGATATGATAGTGCATTGTCACTGTATCAATGTCTCACCCTAGGTTGTGGTCTCGTGTTTGGGATCTTTCCAGCTGTTTATTGAACCTGTTTTCGTTGTGGTACATTGCCTCGTGTTTCGTATGGCGACGCATGATATATGGGGCTCCTGTGGCCAGGGCGTGCATTGTCAGGGTGTGGGTCTCTCGCGCGGATTACTAATAAAGTGGATACCAGGGTACAATTGTGATCTGATGTCTCGGTTATGCTGCCCTAGTCAGGTATATTCAGTTACACTCAATACCACCGGGTTTGAATAGATAGAGTGAACATACCACTTGGCTCAACAACAAATCCTCATGAGAACTGCCCTTATGCAACATACACTGATATATATGACACACCAACGACCATCAATGCATCCCAGAACATAAGGATCTGTCTATTATGAGATCCCCAAACAACAAAGCAATGTCAAAATTGCCACATCCTCAGCAGCAAGTCACTGAACTTACTTCTTCTCCTCCTGCATCACCTTGATGGCAGCCTGGGCGGTAGCGAGGCGGGCACCGGGCACACGGAAGGGGGAGCAAGACACGTAAGAGAGTCCAAGCTTGCACAGGAACACGGCGGAGTCGGGGTCTCCACCCTGCTCTCCGCAGATACCCACGGACATGCCGGGGCGCACGGAACGGCCCTTCTCAACAGCCAACTTCATGAGCTGGCCAACACCATCCTGGTCGATGGTGGCGAAGGGGTCGGTGGGGAGGATGCCGTTCTCCTGGTAGGCAGGGATGAACTTGGAGCCATCGTCACGGGAGATACCGAAGGTGGTCTGGGTGAGGTCGTTGGTTCCGAAGGAGAAGTACTCGGCGTGCTCAGCGATCTGGTCGGCCACAAGGCAAGCACGGGGAAGCTCGATCATGGTTCCGCACTTGAACTTGACAACAACGCCCTCGGCGTCCATGACCTCCTTGGCGATGCGGGTCACGAGCTCCTTGAGGCGGGCCATCTCCTTGTCGGAGAAGAGCACGGGGATCATGATCTCGGGAAGGCACACAACACCCTCAGTCTGCACAACAACGGCAGCCTGCATGATGGCGCGGACCTGCATCTCAGAGATCTCGGGGTACAGAACTCCGAGACGGACTCCGCGGAATCCAAGCATGGGGTTGGACTCGTGGAGGGAGCGGATGGTGGACACGTACTTCTCGTAGGTGATGCCGATCTGCTTGGCGTGGGTCTTGATGTAGTCGACCTCCTCAAGGTGGGGGAGGAACTCGTGCAGGGGGGGGTCGAGGAGACGGATGTTCACGGGGAGGCCGTCCATGGCACGGAAGATGCCCTCGAAGTCAGACTGCTGGAAGGGCAGAAGGCGGGACAGGGCCTCGGAACGGACCTCAAAGCTCTCAGCGAGAATCATCTCACGCACAACACCGATACGCTCCTTCTCGAAGAACATGTGCTCGGTACGGCAGAGACCAACACCCTCACATCCGAAACGACGGGCAGCAGCGCAGTCAGCGGGGTTGTCAGCGTTGGTGCGGATCTTCATGGTGCGGTACTCGTCAGCCCAGGCCATGATCTGGTTGAATCCCTCGCCGAACTCGACGTCAACAGTGGGGACCTGGCCGTCGTAGATCTCACCGTTGCCTCCATCGATGGAGAGGTAGTCTCCCTCCTGGTAGACGCGGTCACCGATGGTGAGGGTCTTGTTGTCCATGTTGATGTGGCAGCATCCGGCACCGACAACAGCGGTCCTTCCCATTCCACGGGCCACAACGGCAGCGTGGGAGGAGAGGCCTCCACGGACGGTCAGAACACCAGCGGCGGTAACCATGCCCTCGATATCCTCGGGGGTGGTCTCCTCACGCACGAGGATAACCTTCTTGCCGGCAGCGGCCCACTCGCAGCAAGCGTCGGAGTGGAACACGATCTGTCCAACAGCGGCACCGGGGGAGGCGTTGAGGCCCTTGCCGATGACGGTCTTGGCGGCCTTCTTGTCGAACATGGGGAAGAGCACCTCAGAGAGCTTGGCGGGGTCCATGCGGAGAAGAGCCTCCTCCTTGGTGATCAGACCCTCCTTGATGAGGTCAAGAGCGATCTGGATCATGGCAGCACCGGTACGCTTTCCGGCACGGGCCTGGAGCATCCAGAGCTTGCCCTCCTCGATGGTGAACTCCAGATCAACCATGTCCTTGTAGTAGCCCTCAAGGGTCTCCATGATCTTAACGAGCTGGGCAGAGATACCGGCCCACATGGGTCCCATGGTGGTCATCTGAGAGAACTGGAGGGGAGTGCGGATTCCAGCAACAACATCCTCGCCCTGGGCGTTGGTCAGGAACTCTCCGTAGATCTCCTTGATTCCAGTGGAGGCGTTACGGGTGAAGGCAACACCAGTGCCGGAGGTCTCACCCATGTTACCGAAGCACATAGCCATGACGGTCACACCAGTGCCGATAACCTCAGCAGAGATCTTGTTGATCCTACGGTAGGAGATGGCACGGGGGTTGTTCCAGGAGTCGAACACGGCAGAGATACCGGTGGCGAGCTGGGTCTTGGGGTCCTGGGGGAAGGGGGCGCCGGTCTTCTTGGCGACGTACTCCTTGTAGGAGATGATGAGCTCCTTGAGGTGCTCCACGGTCATGTCAGTGTCTCCCTTGATGGAGTACTTGGCCTTGAGAGCGTTGAGGATCTTCTCAAAGTCGTGGTGCTCGCATCCTAAAGGTAAGTACAGGACCAGTAAAGGAAATATGCCCTAGTAGGGAACCAAGATACATATACATACACAACACGTACCGAGCACAACGTCTCCGTACATCTGGATGAACCTACGGTAGGCGTCGAAAGCGAAACGCTCGTTGCCGGTCTTCTTGGCGAGGCCAGCGACGGCAGCGTCGTTGAGTCCGAGGTTGAGGACAGTGTCCATCATTCCTAATATGAGGAGACTCCACTACTGTAGACAGTCAATACATCAAAACTAGAAATAGACAAACACATACCGGGCATGGAGACGGCAGCTCCAGAACGCACAGAGAGGAGGAGGGGGTCCTCAGTGGATCCGAAGGACTTTCCGAGGTCCTTCTCAAGGCGAGCGATGTAGGTGTCGAGCTCCTCCTCAAGACCCTGACGTCAGTACAACAAGGGAAATGAAGAACTAAACCCAGCAAAGATGAACAGTGGACCCATGAGTCATACCTTGGGCCACTTGTTGCCGGACAGGATGTAGGCCTGGCAGGTGGGGCAAGAGATGGTGAATCCGGGGGGCACGGGGAGTCCTGGGAGTCAAAACAACCAATCTAACCACAAATTCATCCAAGGACAATAAAAAGAGCCAACAAGCAACGAGTGACTAGAAACAAAGAAGTAATTGAAGGACTAAACTGTACATACCCATGTTGGTCATCACACCAAGGGAGATTCCCTTTCCTCCAAGCACAAGCTTGGCGCCGGGGCCGGAGGGGTTTCCCTCACCGAAGTAGTAGCAGTACTTGTCAAGGGTAGCCATTTTTGTGCAAAGAAGGTGTGTCACTCGGTGATGATTTGTTTTTGATTGATTGACGAGTAATAGGGGTATGGTTCATTTGCAATTTGTATCATCAAAAACAATGTTTTTGGATATTGGTGACCCACAGCCATCAGCCTACTCGTTTGGCATAATTCACAACTCAAAACGCGTTGAGACACCCTGCACGGCAATGCATACGATAATAAGCAGATCAGTAGAGCATTAGTTCCAATACACACTATTATTCTCTGCGTTACTGGTATATTCCTCTATTCGTGTTCTTACATATGTGTTGAAGAGACACTACAGCAGGGTCTGACCCTGAGCACTGTCTATGCGCCTCTGCTCACGCTCAGCCATGGCCTGTGCCTATAAATTAGAAACAGAAACTTGTGTGACAGATTAGATATAATGAACATAATATATACCCATACACTTCTAGTACCTGTCTCTTGATGCTCTCTCTGTCCATGATGACGCTCTCCTTGGCCTTCTCCTTGGGCTCCTCAGCACGGGTAGTGTCAATGTCTGTGGTAAGGCATACATTGACAGAGGAGGCGTATCAGATGGGGGACATAAGGTACCTTGCTGCTCGTCTGGGAAGTCGATCCTCTTGTTGGACGAGGGAAGGTTGGACGCCATGAAGAGTGATCTGTCGTCTCCCAGCTCCTCCTCCAGCTCCATGACACCTGAGTGAGATGGTAGTAACACAGAACAGACTGAGTATACAATACATACCCTGGGGAATAGTGCCACCACTGTCCAGAATGACTCTCCGGAGACGCATCAGCTTGTCCTGGACGGTAAGACAGAGAGAATGGGCGGAAACACAACGATACATAATAGCGGAGCATTAGCCACTATATGTACCTGTGCGACTAATAGCAGTGTGCGCAGGGCCTCTGTGTTCTGTACTCCCTCCTCTGGCTCAATAGGGGTCTCATCGGATGGCAGGATAGGTCTGGAAGTAAGGGGTCGAATCCATAGAGAAGACGTGTGTCTACCAACACAATCGCATCTGACCGAACCTGAGAGTATCTGCAATGTGTCTTGCTCCACTAAGGAGGGAGGCCACCAGGAACTCTGCCCTGCTGTATCTGTCCCTGGCTCTGTCGGCCTAAGGGGTTATAGACAGGTAGAGGTGGGAAGGAGACATACACCACTGACAGCGGCATAAGAATACTCATATACATAACACCAATGGGCATACCTTCTGTCTCTTCAAGTTGATCTCCTCCTCCAGCTGCTCAATAACACGGCGGGTCCTGGATGTCAGACAGAGCAAACACATACCGTAGTATGATACCACACATGCATACCTTCCTCCAGCCTCTGCACCGAACTTGACATCGCTGAGAGTCTGCCTAGTGTGCATGATCCTAAGGGTAAGAGACCAGAAAGACCTGAGTATTCGAAGCTTACATAATAGGGTTAGCAAACTGAGAGGGACAAGAATGCGCAACCAAACACAAACAGACAACCGGTGAAGAATGTAAGACAGACACAATCCCCTCCCCACCTGTCCTTGAGAGAGGACACCTTGGACAGATTGCCATCAATGAGAGCCTCCAGCGACACACGGGTCTGGAGATGAGGGGAGGCACACAACACAGGGGCAAGGGGACACAACTAGAGAGCGAGTACACAAATAGAGACTGGGACCTCATGCCAGTGTGACTGCCAAAGGCATATATCATATATATCTACTAACACACGTACCGAGTCAAGGCTCATGTACTTCTCCATAAACTCCTCTGGGGTGTTAATGCCGCTGTTGGCCACAACCCTCATGAAGGCAGCCTAGGGTGAGGGTGCACATACAACATTGATTAGGAGAGCGAGAGACAGGCAACATGATGACCCAATCCATACCTTATGTGGGGTCAGTCCCTCTATATCCCCCATCTCTGGCTCTGGCTCAGACTCCACGTGTAGCGTCTCTGAGGCCAGGCGCTCCTCGGCCTCCTGTGGGTGAGACTCAATCCACCTGTGGCCGAAATGACACCGGGTATATATAGAGTATGCAGAGTATACAGAGTGAGGGGAGGAACATAGAGAGAGACACCATGGGACCCGCCCTACCTGTCTGTCCTGTGCCTCGAGAGCTGCCATCTCCACAGCCCTCATGCGCTCCTGCCTCTTGTCTGCCTGTCTCTGTGTACGCTCCAGTGACACCTAAAGGTGAGGAAGAGACCATGTCAGGAATGAAGAGTGCGCAGAACGGTTCCCTCATTTGACATACCTCAACCTCGCCCCGCCTCTCCTCAAGCCCACTCTGCCTCAGCCTCCTGTCCTCCTCTAGCCTCGAAGAGAATGCCTCCAGCTACAGGTCAGAGACACAGGAGGGAGGGGGTCCAACGGGAACATGATACATTCACTAATCACCCACCTCAGTCTTGGCCACCTTGGCTGCATTCCTGGCCTCGTCCAGCAGTATCCTGGGATAAGAGGCGACACAGTGATAAAGAAGAGAGAGAGAGCTGTGGAATAATACCTGGCATCGTCCAGACCATATAGCCTCAATAAATACATGTATATGCATGTGTGTATACCTGACATCGTCCAGGTCCTTGCTCTTGATGTTGCCCACACGGTTCAGAGCAGCAAGCTGGGATTAGGGGAAGATGGAGGGTGGGTGTTACACACCATATACACTCAAAATATGGTATGGGTACCTGGCTGTCAAATGTGGCCCTCTCCTCTGTCAGCTTCTGCAGGATGGCCTGGTAGGTCCGATGTACAGACTGTGCCTCGTTCTTCTTGATCAAGGCCTGGGGATTAACAATAGAGGTCCATTCAATTGCTGCAAGAGACTAGCTACACTAAAGACTCTACTCAGCATTACATATCAATAGATACCTGGTCCAGCTGAGTCTCCAGCTTACGGATGTTGCCAGCATCTGGGTCAGAGGCAGACTCAATCCTGGGGTCAGGAGAATGTATAACGAATAATGAAGAATAATGAAGAGACTCAGAGGCTGGCACTCTAATGTCTGATATGCCACAACTCCACAGCATCAGGGACAATACCTGTGGATCTCCTTGTCTAGCAGTCTAACCTCTGTCTGAACACTGTCTATCTTCCTCTTGACGGCAATCCTATGGGTAAGACAGATGACTATGATACCGATTCCTCGACAATGCACTATACATACACAATCCAGGACATCCAAACACATACCTGTTGCTCTTTTCGTTGTCTAGCTTGCGCCTCAGCTCCGAAATGGCCAGGTTGAGCTTGTCCAGCTCCTTCATCATGGACTGGGGAGAAACCCTGATATGAGAGACGCATATGAGAGACACCAGGACTCTGACAAATATGACAATGCCATGACAACGCATCCATTCAAGAAGCAGCGCACCGCATACATCAAACTGACAGATACACTTACAGAAACAAAGACAACGGCACCTTGTGTTCTCTAGCTGGAGAAGGGTCTTCTTCAGCTGACGGTTCTCCTTCCTCAGAGCGTCAATCACATTCGTGTGCTCACGGATAGTCCTCTTGCTGTTCTCGTAGTGGGCTTTCCGGTCACCCTCTGCAATATGAGTGGGTGAAAGGAACATAACCAGGAGGGAAAAGGTACAACCGGCCAAACAGCCACATACCAAGCAGTTTGAACCGCCGATCCAGTTGCATGTATTCCTTCGTGGTGGCATCCAACTGCTCGCCATACTCCTGCATCTCTGGAGCCACTAGGCGATGAAAACTCATCTATTCACAGAGCTCAGAACTTCAGGCAAAATCATCGCAAAAACAACTAAATTGAATTGAGGGTGCCAGTCTGGCGACACTGTTCTGAATTGTCTATTCATGAGTCACACTTGTGACTCACAGTCATAGCGATAGCTCTATCTCTCATAGGTACTATCTCTCATAGGTTCTATAATAGATCATCCATTGGATCGCCAGGAACAGTCGCCACCACCCCAAGTTACCTGTTCTATGTGAGAGAGTGTGTGTGTGTGCCACTGGGCATATAGAGTGCCAGGGGGCATATAGGACAAGGGTGTTGTCCTCACCCGTGTTCCTTGGCATTGATATCCCGGATAGCTCCCTCGTGGGGGGGGAGGAGGGGGACAGAACCGCACAATAGCTTGGTTTCTATTTGATCTGACATAGAGAATCTCCTCTTCCCTCCCTCTTCGCAACACACCGAATGGAGAAAGAGTGGGTACTAGTATTCATAACGTGTGGCTC
The DNA here is from genome assembly GCA_003568945.1 of Kipferlia bialata. Lineage (NCBI taxonomy): Eukaryota > Fornicata > Kipferlia > Kipferlia bialata. Next base: position 28,949 of record BDIP01000079.1, read on the forward strand.
AAGCAACTTAGCCTTAGTGCTGAGGACCTCCCTCTTGACGGCCGCTGCAGCCAAGAGGGCTCTTCTCTTTCTCCTTCTCTCCAAAACCTCTCTCTCTCTTTCCTCTGCCACCTTCTTTGCCCTTGCAATCTCCTTCTGCTTTAGTCTCTCCCGGAATTCGGCATCCTTCTCCGGCTGGGGATTCTCTCTGGACATCTCCTTATCGGCTCTCGTCAGGATCTTGTAGTCACGCAGAAGCGCAGCCACTCTGGCATCCATACTGAGGTCAGAAAGCAAAGCTACAGCCTGAATGGGGGGGGGGCATAATTAAGACGACCACTGCTGCCCAGTCCAAGGCAAATATCCTAGGAAACAGTTGTGGCAAACAAACTCAGTGACCCACCTGTCCGATAACAACCAAGCAGTCTCACGGTCAGCCTCCGTCAGGTCTTCCCCTTGTGTATGTATGATCTTGTGTTAGCCAAAATTTCAACACAACGATCCCTGTAACCCCAAGAAGTCCAAAGAGAGCAAGCAAGGTCCAAGTATACATCAGGAGGACACACTCACCAGCTGGAGTCTCTGGTGGTCATCCATGACCTTCTGCCGAGTCCGCTGGTACTCACCCCAGCTCTTTGAAGGTGGGGGTAGTTTCATTATGGAAAGAATGACACTAGGCTCTGAAGAGACTACACTCGGGTCATGGTACTTCACAGAATCGCAAAAATGATTGAGGGTCGCTTATGTAGATCTACACGATTCTCTTGTTACTAGGCCTACTAGGCCTAGTAGGTACCACAAGACATGTCTATGGACCATGCTTAAGACCGATTCCATTTTCGGGCCAGGACAAGGCTTGAGTGTGTCTAAGCCTAGATGTCAGCGGTGTCCCTCTGACACAATGCGTATAGTTCTAGGCTCCCTAGTCCGTTTGAGAGTGGGTGACTTTATAGACTCTTCTTTCTCAGGATTAAACGGTTTTGGTGCTTGTCGATGTTCTTCATATGTGTCACAAGTATCAGGGAAGTGACAGAGTCATCTGTTACCGCCCATCATCTCCATACATGAAAGGGAGGAGGTCGGAGTCGTCGTGGACTGCATAGGGAGACGTCATGTGGAGAGACGACAACGATCCCACCAAACAAATAATACTTCAGCATCTATGAACCTCTCTTCTCGTTGAAAAGTGTTTATCACGTCAGTGCCCAGTATAGCCCTCCTTCAAGTCTCTCTCTCTCTCTCTCTCCCTCCACTCTACATTCTTCCGATGCCACTCACTCATCCACTCATACGCATACCACTCATCATCGCTGCGCTCCAGCTGAGGGCGCCTCCTGGATGCATGGCGCAAGTGCTTGAGAATCCTGAGATCAGTACATTGTACTAACTTATACTTGTATATAACGTAATGTTGCAAGAATATGCACTGTTGGTATCGGGTCTAGACATGCTGTTTGTTGCAAGGAATGTATACCCATCATATATCTGCTCAACACGGCAATAAGGATACCTTTCCCTCTTCTCGGGACTGAAAGACTTCCATGTACCAGCTGGAACAGGATCAGGCATCGTATCCTAAGGTTATCGCAGACACTAATACAGATGTATACATACATGACGAAAGAGAGAGAGGAAGAGAGAGAGAGAGATACATGAAGGGAATGGATCTCCTTAATAGACTACTCCAATACAGTCTTAAAGTATACGTATGTATTGCATATGACACAAATATCGTATAGAGGAAGATAGAATCTGACTAGTACCCAAACATACATATGTGGAATTGTATACAAAATGGGTACATTCTTGGTCAGTACAGTTACACAGTCGTATTAGATCTATAATAACATACTCGATACACTCACCGGGTCATCCCCCAGTTCGCTGACACAGGGCTCAGGAATGCGGCGTGAGAAGCCGTTACGGTAAATCTCCTCTATTTCTGGCACTGTAGGTTTTTTAGGAGACTTCTGTGCCTCTCTGGCCTACGGTAAGACCAGCAATGAGGGAGAGGGAAGTCAAAGAATCCTGGAAACGTACCTTCTGTGCTTGGTAGGCCAGATGCTCCCTGTTCGACTCCTCCAACATCGCCATCACCTCTCCCGAAGACGGAAGATAAGCCTCATACTCATCTGATTCAGATGAGTCATCTGAATCGGTTGATGGTAACCTAGGGCCGAGGGTTGCCGTCTTCTGAGCCATCTGACTAGTCTAAGCTCAGTTAGCCTAATACAATACTCTGAAGTACTACTAGGCCTAGTATTTGCTGGCTACAGAGACCTCAGTCGTGACAATCTAGATCTTCCCCTTTTCTTGTTTTTGGCACCTTATTTAGGCGCCTTTGTGTTCAAAGGTACCAGGCCCTTACACTTGAACGAGTGGGGCCGACTCAGAGGCACAGTCGATCCACACACACAACACAATATATATTTGTCACTGTCCACTCTTGGGAACCAGTAATGACACACACGGCCAAGCACAGAAGAAATTTTCAAGAGATGGGTACAATGCAGCTCCTAAGACTCTGATCAGAGGAGATGTACCACACTAAATGGCGAGGCCGTCTGTCTCCTGTCCGAGGACGAGAGTGGAGAGACCTCCACATGCCACACATACACGATGTTGCCACCGCTGATGTTGGATGAGAGCGGAGCCTGATCTAGGTGACACCGGTCTGCTCACCTGGCAGCCGGCACATTGGTGTCTCTGCTCCACTTGAAGGAGCAGCACAGCAGCAACTGGTCTGGGAGTGTGGCGGTGTACAACTCGCACACAGCGGCTCATGGTGACAATGACACTCATCCCATCCACCCTAGAGTGACAGCCCTGCTCAGGTACTCCTGGACACCGGGACCGCACACCTTGAGAGTGAACGCATTCTCAGCCTCGGGGGTCTGGGCCTTGGAGCTGTCACGATGCACCCGGAGACCACTGACCACAGAGGTCCAAACCTCCTAAGGGTTAGCATCTAACAAACAGTGGATTCACAAGAAACATAGAGCATGTAATAGAAAGAGACCGGCTAGGCATGAGTTAGGGTGTCCCAATACACCATGACACTTACCATTGGGAGGAACTCTCCAACTGCGGACAGCTGGGCGTACTCGTGGAGCTCCTGCCTGGGTAAGGATCAGCAACCAAACACTACAACACTACATCCCATAGACACACACGTACCGGGACTCGATGGTGTCTTCGACCTCCTCACCATCATCCAGCCAGTCGAACAGAAGGTCCGTCTGGGCATCTGTGAGAACCAGAAGTGGCACGGGAGCTATTGTCATGTAGTACATGCTGAGGTTGGTATTGAAGCAAACGAACACAAGCTACTGTCAGATGGATATTGATGGGAAACAAGACAACTTACATGGTGGCTACCAAGTAGCGACTGAACCTCTGGAGCTTCACGTCATCGATCTCCTTGTTCCCACAGACGATGTGCCTGCGGACAGAGGATCCTACCAAATCTGGTTGAAATGCGCGTGGCACAGGAATCTCACCCTGCTTGAACCCCCTAGGCTCCGTAACCACTACCATCGAAGAGACCTCAGTCTGACTCGGACTCAGAGCTGTGCCTATACCCCTTCATGTTTTTGGTACCTTTAAGCGCCTTTGTGGTTCAAACTTTGAACTTCAAAGGACTCTAGGGCCAGTTGAGCTGACTGGACCACTCTTTAGCCAGCACCCCATGTACTGCAACAGTACGTCGAAACCCGTATACCTATCAGTATTCTCTCGCCCTTGATATATATCGTATCTGTATTGGGAGGCGCTGCGTGTGCTATAGTCGGTAGTTGATGCTCAGTCTCACACAATACTACTGTTATGTACAACTTTACTGATATGCTTGCTGGCTTATCTACCAATTCATGTGTCCATGGCGTCCTCCTATTATACATGTTTGTCGGGATGGGTGATAAGATGTGTTTCTCTTCCGAACTGTACTTCTCTGGCTTTCCCACACAACCTCACCTCCAGTCTCTGGCCAGGTCACAGACCACCCCGTCGTCACCAAGTCGGGCCATATCTATGATAAGGTTCGGACCCAAGTGGTGCTTTGTGTTGTTAGTGGAGGCTCCATTCTTGAACAGAACAAGCTCCTTTCGGATGTATCAAATACTTGCTAATTGCTGATACTGACACTAACCCCTAGCAGCTGATCGAGCGCTACATCGACAAGGTGGGCAAGTGCCCTGCCACTGGCGA
>BDIP01000080.1:10305-33132 GCA_003568945.1 Kipferlia bialata
ATTACTATTTCTAAATCCCAGGCCTCGACCCCATTGCCAGACACACTGTGTGGACAGCAGTGGAGGCCATCACTGGGAAGAGGCAGCAGATGCCGACATACGGCAGGAATGGACACCTCAGAAGGTAACGTATCATTTGGCTGATGCCAGTAGTGCAGAGATTAGTACTTATATCTCTTCTGGGATGGTGGACCCTCCCTCACTATGTACAATATTCATACATTATAATATGTATTGTATACATTATAATATGTAAACATAAAGCCTTACCCTAGGAAGTGGGCTCCCCCACCTGCTATTACGAAGTAGTACTAGTAGATACTATATACATTCAAATACTATGCATACCATACCCTGACACCTAGGAAGTGGGACCCCCCACTCACTCTGTAGAGTGTGATCATACCCATATCCTGTATCCATATATACAGTGTATGTATATATATACATATACAGTGTTATCCTTACCTTAGGAAGTGGGCCCCCCCACCTGCTGTGATGCTGACCAGCCATGACATGCCAGAGGCAGAGAGGCTGGGGGACGTGGTGGCAATCATGAGCAAGGTGGGGATGTATAGTGTGTCCTACTAGTTGTATATGTATACTAATTGCTATATATGTATATGTATCTGTGTGGCAATCATGAGCAGGATGGAGACATACATAAATGGAATGTTCTTACATGTATATATGGATATGAAGAGATATATAAGGATATGAAGAGAAAGATATGTTTCAGCTATATGTATATCCATCTTACTGAGTGTGGTGGCAATCATGCGCAAGGGATGGTGTATCCTTATGGAAATATCCCTTATGTAGCAATAGTGTAGCAATCATTCTGCCTCTTGGAAGTTGTGTTGGCTATTGGCAAGTTGTGGATGCGATACCAGTTCTTCCACTCTCTCACCCCAGGGTCAGATTGCAGCCCTTGGCACAGTCATGCACCTCAAGGTATGTGTGTGTGTACATATGGAGATACAGTCTGATTCCCTATTAATACCCCTGATTCTCTCTGTATGTCAGCTGATACCAGTATTTTCTTACACTCTGTACATATATGTATAGATACACCCACTGACCCCAGGCCAAGTTTGGGACAGGCTTTGTGATATCAGTTGTGGCAGACGCTGCTAACCACACGTCCAGGATAGCACGGGCTATTAGGAGGTATGTGAGATATATATACATAGAGTGTAGAAATAGTGTGTACTACTGTATGTCAATACTTCTACCATAGCATAGGATATTTGGAGGTGTATACATATGTATTGTTCATAGTATATATTTGCTGTATATCCATACTCTCCCGAGTATAGTATAGCCTCTGCATACATATATCTCACTCAGGTCATGCCGTGATATGGACATTGACTATGTGGACCTCGCACCAGAGCTAGAAGGTACCACAGTTATATGGTATTGTGATACACAAGGCAGTAGTTTGTATACATACATGAATATGCATATGTATATATATATATCATAGACTATGTGGACCTGGCACCAGAGCTTGAAGGTATTGGTTGCATCATAACCTACAATACTATTTTCAATGTATCACAGTACAGCACACGCACACACACATACATATATTTATATATATATATATATATACATGTCCTTATACCCCAGGTGTCACTTCCGATGCCCAGGAGGAGGAGGGACCGAGACAGTGGGGTGAGGGAGAGGAGGGAGAGCGAGAGGGAGAGGAGGAGGATGACGAACCTGAGCCAACAGGCAGAGGTATGCATATATGGCAATGTATACTATATATACAGTAGTCCAGGTGTTGTGGAACCGGCCTATTCTTCTGCTTACCTGATACTGATACTGATACCTCAGGTGGCTTCACTGAGGCCCTCATGGATCTATACGACGACCCAGAGTCTGAGGTGCGTATGTATACCAATATATATACCATTATATATACACTACACCATTTGTGTCCATTATTTACTCTATTCATTGCCTCATGGATCTATACGACGACCCAGAGTCGGAGGTGCGTATGTACTACTGTATGTGTATTCTCATTAGTATATTTGACGACTCAGAATCTAAAGGGTGGACAGTGAGTCATTTCGCTCTCTCTCTCTCTCTGTCTCTCTCTACATGACACTGACTGACTGAGTGTTTCTCTAGTGACATGAACTCACCCCCTAGGCCCGTGCCAACATTGTGACCCTTCTGGACAGAAGTGCCCAGAGCCTCACATACAGTGTCAGCCAGGTAGTTATATATATATATATTACATACTATATATATATATATATATTTGTTGCGTGTTCACTTTCAGTGTCAGCCAGGTAGTTATAGTTATTAGTAGTTATATATACATATATGTCACTGTATATACTTTAATATGTATGTTGTGTGTTCACATACAGTGTCAGCCAGGTAGTTATTAGTAGTTATATTATATATACTATATTATGTATGTTGTGTGTTCACATACAGTGTCAGCCAGTTAGTTATTAGTAGTTATATATATATAATACAAAATATGTATATATGTATGTATATGTTCACATACAGTGTCAGCCAGGTATAGACTTAGTAATGCATATGTATAACTATTACATAATATGTATATATATGTATATATTATGTGTCCCATAAAGTGTTAGCCAGGTAGTTTTATGCCATACAGTTTTGTTTCAGATGTGTGGTGTTCTCCACTTGCATCATGTAATGAATGCTCTTGTATTTGATAACGTGTCCTTCTTCATTTCGAGTATTCCATTTGATACACTCTACCATTTAGGAGTATCTGTGTTATATACCATGTCACTACTTGTGCATTTTCCCGGACTCACCCCCAGTCCACCGCGACCAAGGTCTCCTCCTCGTATAGTGGAATATTTACATATCCGCCACTCTCTGTATTCCCATAGAATTGTTCAACCACTTGCAAGTACTCACCCCCAGTCCACTGAGACCAAGCCTCACAACAGTATACAATGTATATATACTCCATGCATTCCCATTCTCTATACTGATACCAGTCCACCGAGACCAAGCTCCCCACCCTCCTGTCCAGACTGGAGGCCAGGCAGGGCAGGGGGTTTGAGTACATAGAGGACATATCATGCACACAGGTGTGTTGGAAGTAGTGTATATATACACTATATATACAATATTCAATGAGACATTTCGCGTATCCACTATGTCCCCCTCTGTCACCCGCCCCCTCACCCCCAGACCAGTCTGGAGGAGGTGTTCATCAATGTGGGCCACAGGTACAGTATGAGCACTATTGTAGTGAATATGTCTGGAATTAGTTACAGTGATACTCATACTTACTTACAGATACTGACATTGCGGTGTCGCTATCAGTCTATGTGGTATCACCTGTATATGTATGCATTGTATACTCATGGTATCAGGGCCATGGTTGCCTCCCATGCGCAGTGTCTGGCCAACATGCATCTACCTGAGGGCACGGACGAGAGCAGACGCATAGTGCAGCAGGTATATATTTGTATATGTATATGTATATCACATGTATATCACACATATCATTTCCCTTTCCTCTCTCTACCTCTCTGCCTAGTCAGACTTGCCGTATGGATCTATATGTGTGTAGTTACTTACCCCTTACACTAGCGAGAGGTTCTTGCCTGGGCATACGTGTGTATACGTATATATTTATATATATACATATATGTATGTATAGTAAGATTGTATGTCAATATATATATCTAACCCTAGCGAGAGGTGCTAGCCTGGGCAGGCACTGACAGCTCTGAGCAGTGGATTGAGTCCACTCCCCCTCCTTCCCCCTCCCCACAGACACAAAGTGCAACAGACAGGTATGTGTATGTATAGGCATATACAGTTGTAGTATATACAATACACTGCACGTCTGACAGATGCTATGCTTGTATATTGTATGGTACACAATATTATGGTTGTACGGTCATTACACAGACATCTAGACAGAGTGCCTCAGATCAGGTGTATGTACTCATGTATGTTGTGCTATATCCATTCATTAATGTCACGTTCCCATCTCTATGTCTTACCCCCAGTTCAGCTTGTATGTATCTATATATATATGGAGTATTCCCTCTATGTCTTACCCCCAGCTTCAGCTCTGTGTCTGACAAGTATATGTATGAAAGTGTGAATATGTGTATTACATTTGTGTGATAGGATCCAATGTTGTGCTTACCCCCAGCTTCAGCTCTGTATCTATATACATATGGAATGTTTCCTCTGTGTCTTACCCCCAGTTTCAGCTCTGTCTCTGACAGCAATGCAACCACCTCGTCTAGTACAGGGGAGATCACAACACATGGGAACAAGGAGAGCAGGTGAGGGAGAGATAGAATGTGTGAGAAATGAGAGACGTGATGTGATATTGGTATAGTGATTGTCACTCCCTACCGCTCATCATAGGAGAGAGAGAAGGAGACGCGAACAAGAGGAGGCAGAGGCAAAGGTATGGGGCTCTCATACATACCTACATCCTAAATGCTATATCTCTCAGTTCTGATCTTTGAAGAGCCCACTGTACAGACCTAACACTTGTAATGGTAGTGACATGTCTGTGCTTATCTCAGTATTTGATCTTTCTGTAGTGTCTCGCTATTTGTTTTGTATTGAGCCGTATGCATGTGTATCTGACCCTCAGATTGATGTGCTCAACCCACCTCTCAAGAGGCCTAGATACGCCAGGGGTCTCTTTGCCAAGCTGTGGGCGGTGGACAGGTGAATATTATTGTATTTATACATATGTGTACATATGAGTATATATATGATGTATTTATAAGTAATAGGTTTGCATGTAGTAGCATATACTTACTAGGATACATACTATCATTTGTACGCTGTGGGCTGTGGACAGGTTGTAATATTGGATATATATATATATATATGTATATATATATGTGTATGTGTATTCTTTTATCCTTCTTTCACTCTCTCTCTATATACTATGCCCATCTCTCTCTTACCAATAGGACCCGTTCCTGTGGCCTCATGGGTCTCTCTACACATAACAGTGTATTATATATAGTGTAATATACGTAGAGTATATGTCTCTTACTCATAATAGGACCCGTTCCTGTGGCCTCATGGGCATCTTCCTCCTGCCCTTCCTCTGCCTCATGATATCATGGCTGCTGGTGGCACATCTCTTCCCATTCATGGTTGACTTGGTGGATGAGTATGTGGGTAAGGGAGAGACATACATATATATGTGTATACAATGTATCGCTTGGTTGACGAGTATGTAGGTAAATATATATTTATATACTATATACAAGTGTAACTAGGCTACCGTGTCTCTGCATATACTATCAGTTGTGCATCTCAATCATATGCCCCTGACCCCCCAGCTGGCTACATCTATTTATAGTATAAATTTTATACTGGTATGTATTTCCTCACCCACCAGGTGGCAAACGTATATTCATTGATATATATACCCCTCACCCCAGCTGGCTACATCGATGAGGCTGAGGCAGCCTGTCAGCTCTGTATGCTCAGCAACTACGTCCCAGACAACCTGGTTAGTGTGTAGTACTCGCAGTATGAAGTATAGTTGACTGGTCTTACCCACATTCTAAGTCTCTATGTATACATATGTTGCCTATCCCCAGTGTGCCTATCTGTGCCTGATTACCAGCCCCCAATTGATACATGGTAATATGTATATATATATATATATGTATATGCCAGTGTCTGACATTCCAGTACCCCACCGAGCCCTGCCAGGGGTATGACATGCTGGGCAACCCATATGTATGCACACTGCTAGACCAGTACAAGGGTATGTAGTGTGAGATATACGTGTACATATGTGTAGTGTGAGATATGAGTGTACATATCTATGTCTGCACACTGCTAGACCAGTACAAGGGTATGCTTATGAGAGATATACGTGCATATATACGTCTGTACACTGCTAGACCAGTACAAGGGTATGACCGTATATATGCTTCTTACACGCAGTGTTCTCTCCCTGTTAGTTTTCCATATATACGGTCTACAATCATAATCAGTATCCATCTTACAGTGTCTGTACTCTGCTAGACCAGTACAAGGGTATGAGTACATGCTATATAGTTCTAGTTCCAGTTCTAGACCAGTGCAAGGGGATGCTTATGAGAGATATGTGAATAGATATATGTATATATCAAGGCTACGAGTATAAGCTTACTTCTAGTACTCTATTCTCTCGATATTCTCATGTTCAGTTCCGAAACCATACTAATCAGCATATATCTTAGTATATTGAAGAGGTACAGTTCATATCCATCTAACAGTCAGGCAATGTACAGTTCCAAGAGGCCACAGTGTTTGGTGACCTTTCTCCTAGGTATGGTGATCAGACACTTCTATATGGTTGTAATTATGACACGCGTCTATTGCACATTACATTACATGTATTCTAATATCAGCATGAAGCGCTATGCCGTACCCGTGTCCATGACTGTGTTTGATGGGACTAGGTTCCCACTTGACAAGGTAGGGATATCTCCATTGTGTCACTCTATCCTATTTGTATTCACGGTAGTCTCCGGTCCAAGGAGGAGAGGGCTGTCTTGGTTGTACTGTGTGACTTCTACTCAGTGTATATATATTGACTGTCTCACCCCAGCTCTCTGATGTCTCCTCCATGTCCAAGCAGGAGACGTCCATTGACATGTATAGTTATATATGTCTATGCCAATATATACATTCATACTGACCCCAGCTGTCTGATGTCTCCATCATGTCCAAGCAGGAGAGGGCAGAGTATGACCCATGGGTGGAACTGGCACAGCTCGTGGAGGCAGAGGTACATATGTAGTGTACTTCATACGTATAATGATTCATCGATTTTGCTTTTGGGAGTATTGGGCACAGCTCGTGGAGGCAGAGGTACAAGGATGTAGTATATGGTATATATGTGTGAGTGGATGAATGTATGTATGTGACACTGTGTCTGGCACAGCTGGTAGAGGCAGAGGTAGGAGGATGGCATAATGTTTTCACAATTGTATTGTATTATATCGTTTATATAGGTGTATATGTGTGACACTGTGTCTGGTACATATAGTAGAGGTAGAGTTATATGGGTACTGTACAGAAAGTGTATGTATGATTATGACATAATGCATGGTGTCTGGCACAGTTAGTAGAGGCAGAGGTATGACGTACGCACTGTGTTGAAATATATTGGAATTTGTTCTTCTGAACAATATTGTAGCGTGTCTGACAACTGGTATAGGGTATTCATGTTAGTGAGAGTTGTCTCACGGCCTCTGTCTCTCACCCCAGCGATCCCTCCTCCCTACTGACCTAGATGGCACCCCTATTGTGGCTGCCCATCATGGGTCCCTGCCCCCAGCAGAGTCCATGGTCATTAAACAGGTATGAATGGATATATATCAGTCATATCGAACATGTGTTTCATATATTCAATTATTAGCACTGTAGTCCTTGTATAATGCCTAACGCCAGATTGCCCCCACCTACTCCAACGAGAGAGAGCACGTCGCCAATGACCTGGAGTACCTACTGCTACAGGTATGAGGGTGTATATATATGTGTATATATGTTGATATATATGTGTAGGTGATACCCTTGATGTATCTGCTACCACAGGTATGGCATGTTTGTAGATAGAGTGCATTGTGATGTATACAGAACAATGATGATTACCACACACTGTCCCTCACCCCAGTCGGAGGTCTCTGACATATATTATACGCATAGTCTCTCACTCTCTCCCTCTCTCTCTCTGTCTCACTCCATAAAATCATATGTATAAACGCATTGTGACTCACCCCAGTCTGAGGTCTCTGACATATACACAGCGGCTGGGCTGGATGACCCATACCTCCCAGGTATATGATAGTATGCCATACCTCCATATATATGAATATATATATATATATATATATATATATATATATATATGAAGATTGGAGTATGCGTCATGTCATTATGAGTCATTCAGTGCACCATCCCTCTATGACCCATACCTCACAGGTACAGCAGTGTTATACGTATTCTGTGTGTTAAGATACTTAGTGTAGAATACATAGTATTGTGAACGCATATGCACATATATACACTGCCAGTATACACAACCATCCCTCTGCCCCCCAGGTGTCAAGGGCCTAGTGGCCCAGTACACAGCATAGTATGACATACCTACCTACATATGAATATATATATATACTGTGTTCAATTGTCTTGTATCATATTCACTTATCATCAGGTGTCAAGGGTCTAGTGGCCCAGTACCCAGCTGCCATCGGGGAGAGATACGCCAACAACGTGACATACGACCACTACCTGGACACATTCGCAACCATCGTAGGTATCGCCTATCAGATGTCTTTTCATATTATACACACACACATAAATATATGTATATATATAACATATTACAGCACATGGTCCTCGACATACGACCACTACCTGGACACATTCGCAACCATCGTAGGTATGGCATCTATCAGATGTATCATCATTACAGTATAATAATGACCACTGGATGCTATACCGATATGCAGAACCGGCATAGTGTATGTAATTCTTCTCTCACAAACACTATACGTTATAATATCGTGTGGGCCTCTTGTTCAACTCCTCTGACCCTCTCATGCCCAGGTGTGGATGAGCCCCTCTATCATGATGCATGGACACTTGAGAACTACGTCATGTACCAGTTGAGGTGTGTATATGTATATGTAGATGTATGTAAATTATAAAGATTGTGCATATGTTACCTGTATAGACACTGTTACTACGTCATATATATAGTATGTGTATAGTATATGTATAGTATGTGTAGTGTATATAGTCACTCATTAGCAGGTCCCACTACACCCGTGCCTCATCTGATGCAAACTACATGGAGGAGCCGGAGGTAATTGCAACAGTATAATATGGGTATATAAAAATATATATATTTAATGTAGTATGAATACTTGTAACTACTACATGGAGGAGCCAGGGGTATATAGAGTATATTATATATATATATGTTATGGTGTGAATACTTAGAAGCAACTACATGGAGGAGCCGGAGGTAATTATTATAGTATAATACATATATGCATTGTGTCAAGATGTATATATGTATATATATTTACATTGTGTTATGATTACTAGTAACAGCCTCATGGAGGCGCTTAAGGAATGAGGTTTATAGTGTGGACAGTGGTGTTCATGTTCATTTGTACACACTGACCCCTAGGCCATCCTCCAGTCTGTTTTCAGTATATGGTATACATAGTATATATAGTATACTAATGTCTGTGTATGAGCACCCTAACCTTCAGGCCATCCTGCAACCCCTCCGAGATCTCTACTCCCGTGTCCCCTTAATGACCCTGTACCTCAGTGACTCCCCTGACAGTCCTGTCCAGCAGCCCACACTGCAGACATTCATGCCACCTATGACAGGTAGAGACTGGACACACATGTATATATACTAAATGTATGCTATATGTATAGACATTGAGTCAACGCTGCAGACATTCATGCCACCTATGACAGGTGCATAGCATATATATATGTAGTGATATATATACATATATGTACACCATGTACTCTAATTATATAGTCCACACTCCAGACATTCATGCCACCAATGACAGGTATATCATATGTATAGAGTAGATGTATATAGTTATACATAGTGTTGATATATATACTATTTACTCTGTGTATACAGACATGTAGCCAACACTGCAGACATTCATGTCACCAATGACAGGTAGACACTGCTCGCATTATTCTATATCTACATATGGATGTTCTATATATGGCACACCCAGCCTGCTAGGAGATATATTCTATATAGTGATTGGTATACAGTTCTGACCTCAGGTGTGCGTCCCTACAATGCCCTGCAGCTCAGGATGAGTTGGACCGGGATAGAGGTGTGTATGTGTCTTGCATCTAAGTAACTGTTCTCTGCATAATGATGTATACTATATACTTCTCTCCCCTGTACCACCTCACCCCCAGGAGGGCACTGCCGAGTCCTATGTGGCCAAGACATCAGAGACTATCAACGCACCACCCAGCACACCTAGGTACCATCAGATACATGTCCTTACCTACTGACAGTATAAATTTACGTGCTTCCTTCACTGGCTATACTGTGGAGTTTGTCTGTGTGTCGTCCTCTCTGGCTCTATAATCATGTCTCCTTCTCACCCGACAGAGGGTCGGGTCTCTTCTCCAACCCCTTCTCTCTGCCTCCCCACGTGTCACTGGTCAATGACATACATGCCAAGGTACAGCGGCAGTTTGTGGTCTATTTGAGATCTTTCTCATAGGTCATTTGAGTCTTCTCATATGTGTACGCTCTCTGCTCCGTAATTTACTTCCAGTCTTGTGTATACATATGTATATGTCTGGTCTAACCCCCTAGCTGAGTGGCGCTGCCCTCCGATGCTATTAGATGACTCTTGATGTGTGTATATATACTAATATACATATCTATAGTAAGAATATTCGCATTCCCGTTGTCTAACCCCTTAGCTGAGTGGCGCTGCCCTTAGGTCTGCCACGGGGGAGACACGGGACGGGGCAGGTACACATGGATATGTGTTATTGATAGATATATACACGAGATGGGGCAGGTACTGCAATATCATACAAGTTATTATGTATATATTTCTATAAACAGGATGTTAACCCCAGGCATCACGGCCTCCTTCCAGCCCTTCAAGTACATATGTATATATATATATATATATGAGTGCATGTGCAATGCTATATACCCTCTACCCCCAGGCATCACGGCCTCCTTCCAGCCATTTAAGTACACCAGGGACTACTCCTTTGCAGTGCTGGTGGAGACCATAGCCCTGTTCACTGCTGTCATCTTTGTGTCCATAGCTGTCTTGAGTCTGCTACCAGTCTTAGCATATCAGCCAGGTGGAGACATTATATATGGACATATATATATATATATGTAGTTGTATGCTGCATGTACTTGCATAACAGCCAGGTGGGGTCATGGATATATATGTATAGATATGTACATATATGCATGATACACTTGCATACCTTCCTCCAAGAGGAAATGTGCCACTTGAGTGCATGTCTAACCCGCAGTGATGGAGAGAGAGCTGAAGCTGTTCAGTCTACTACAACTCAAGGGCATGCCTGCATACGTGTACTGGATCACTCTGCTCGGATACGACATGGCCCTGTGTGAGTGCTACATGTATATTGTTATGTATTTGTATATGTGTATATATGTATATACCCGATTTGTGTAGGTATACCATCAAGAGCTGTGGTTCTGTGATTGGGCATTACTCGGATACGACGTGGCCCTATGTGAGTGAAGTATTATGTTTATGTGTACCTATGAAGGCATTTGTTAATAGCCACTTGATGACCTTCTCTGACCCAGGCACCTGCATGACACTGTTCCCCAATGTATGAACGGATATAGATATATTAATATATGGGTGTATATTAGTCTCTCTATGCTATTCTAGCTATTCTGACTCAGGCACCTGCATGACCCTGTTCCTCTATGTCACGGGGCACCTATTCAGCATTGACGCAATCACAAGGTATCGGCATGTATATATATGCTATATATATATACTATATTTACTACATATATAATGGTCATAGACGCAATCACAAGGTATCGGCCTGTATCATATATATATATCACTTTAGTGTATATACCGTTTTGTTATGAATACATATTCGGCCTGGCTACTATATTGGCCAAGTTTCCTATTTGTGTCTCTCCCTGTCAGCCCAGGGTGTCCTTCCTGGCCAGTGACTCTTTCTGTTGTCATGACACCATACTAACCCTCTGACTCTCTCTCTCTCTATACTATCCTTTTTTTCTCCATACTCTTTCCCCAGGATGTCCTTCCTGGCCCTATCTGTCTATCATCTGATATCTGATATGAATATACTATATATACATCACCAATCTCATCCCCAGGATGTCCTTCCTGGCCTTGGTAGTTGTCATGACCATCATGTACTTCAACCTGGTCTGCTTCGCCATGCTGGTATCAGCATTCCTGCCCAACACTAAGGTACCGTGGATTGTAGTATTTAATAGTATGTACCACTGTCCTCCCCAACACTAAGGTTCACATGCAGTGCAGTGCATGTTGGTGTGGCTCTTGAAGTATCCCATATCTCTCATCCAGTATAGTAAGTCAATACAGCGTTACACATACTGCTCCATACCCTAACTCCCCTAGGTCTCCAGTGTCCTCCTCAATGCCTTCTACAGTTGCACAGTCGTGGTCACCATGATATTCTTCAGTGTCTATGACCCAGTCACCCTGTGGCACGCACTCATACCACCCATGGTACGGAGTATACACGTACTACATATATATTTGTGTGTGTCTATATGCAAATATGGTTCACTTCTGTGTCTATCACCATCCTCTGCCCTCCCTCACCCCCTAGCTCTGCGTGACCCTCATCGGCAAGATGACATTCAGGGGATACAACATTGTGTCTCTGTTTGAGTCTCCCCTGATGCCCTTGTTGGCCATAGCAATAGGGGTCGGAGGTACTGTAGATGCTGAGTATTCATATATTCATATCACTCCAATGTGAACATTTACACTCGTCTTGTTACTGGCACCTAGCCATAGTCATCGTCTACAGTGTTATGCAGAGTTGCCCCATGTCTCACCCCCAGTGGTCTATCTGATCCTCGCTGTGTACTTTGATGCAGTCATACCAAAGAAGGTTGGTGCATGACATATATATTGGATATAGTTATATAGATATTTGTGTATATATTTCACTATGTCTTTGAAACCCTTGTTTATATGTATATATGAGCACAGTATTTGTATAGTCATGTCCAAGAAGGTGGGGGGATGCCATGTATATATGTATATATAATAATCCATATATGTGTATATATGTATTTGGGAGAAGGAAATTTGCTCTTGTCGTGTTCTAATATACATCCTATCGTTAACTGGATACTGCATCGTTCAGCAGTGACTGCCAAGTATGTTCATATATACAGCAATACCCTCACCTCCAGGGCACTCTGGGTGTGAGGCGGTCTGTGTTCTACCCCCTACTGAGTATCATAGACATAGGGACCATGCTGCTAGGGTACATCATGTGCTGTGGGGTCAGGTACGATGTGATATGTATTATATATATTTATATATATATATATACATATAGTCTATGAACTATGTATATCCATAATGATGTCTCTCATGTGCTTAGGTCATTTACATATTGGGTTCATGTATATGAAACTATGTGTATATAGGCACACGTTGAGAATATGTGCTGGTGAGATGGGTAATAAATGGTGTTCTTGACCTTGCATGGTGGCTGACCCTAGATACCGACCCAGGCATAGGAGGTCTCCTGTCCAGGCGCAGGGTCAGCCAGAGTACATGAAGGAGGCGGGTGAGGGGACATGTATGTATTTATATAGTTTACATATTTCTATATACATGTATGTATATAGAGACAGAGAGATGTCACATTGGCCTGAGTACATGACCCAGGCCCCGATCCCTTCATGCATGGTATTAGTGTATATAGATGTAGTTATATATATATATATATATATGTATGTATATATCTACATGTCTCATATCTTCTCATCGCCAGGCCCCGATGCCTTCATGCCAGTTGGTGGTATGCCTGATGAGTACTCGGTGATAGCAGCCAGGGAGACATACGAGGTATATATATGTATATATATATATGTGTGTGTGTGTGTTCTACCTACATATATACAGTGATAGCAGCCAGGGAGACATACGAGGTGGGAGGGTGTTGTACACTATATACTTTGTACATGAGTTCTATGGATATTTATCATAACGAAAACATCTCACTACCAATGTACCCACTCCTCTCACCCCCCAGGCGAGTCAGGCTGGGGATGATGTCAGTCCCCCCGGCCACCCCAGAGTGGACCAAGGGGAGGGCGAGGCACTGGGTGATACCGACTATGCACAGAGAGAGGGGGAGAGAGAGGCAGAGGCAGAGGCAGGGGTGGTCAGAAGTGCCCAGCTGGATGGAGGTATATATATGTATATGGGTGTGACACTCCAAATGCGCTACTGCCCCACCCATCAGAGTATAGCATGTACTATCCATTGGTGTCTACTCGCCCTACCCTACAGTACTCTAGTCATCTGTTATAGTCTTAGCATCGTATATATGGATATGTGTATACACTTGCTGTGTTCCCTTACCATCCAGTCCGAGAGATCCAGCCTGACTCCGACTGTCCCATCGACCAAGGTCACCCAGACACAGAGGGGATGGGAGGGGGAGAGAGAGAGGCAGACGACGAAGAGACGTCCATTATGCCCACAGTGTTTGCAGTCAGAGGCGGGGAGGTAGTGGTTGACTCTAGTCTTTCTATCCCACTGCACATACACTGAGATCGTCGGCTAGATGTCTCAACTATTATACCGTATGTTTACTCACCCCCAGAGAGACCACAACACTGTCTGGGACGGAGGGTTCGAGAGGGACGACTTTGCAGGTATATTCATGCATATATATGTGCATATATATATATATGTGTGTGTGTGTATATATACGGCATATGTGCATGAGGAGAGGGAAGACGTTGCAGGTTGGTGTGCATATGTACATACCCATATGTACATACCCATATGTACATACCCATTTGTATATACCCATATGTAAGTATTCCGCAGAGACCATATTCTTTATACGACACCGTCATGTCCCTCACCCTTAGGCCTTGCCGGTATGCACTCCTCCTCTGTGGACAGTGACACCCAGAGCAGTGCCAGGTGTGTGTGTGGTGTATATACATGTTAATATGAGCTCATGCATGTAATAGTATAGTATATATACACCCAGAGCAGCAGTGCAGGGTATGGATATACTGTTGGTACATGAATATGAATATGTGATACAGTATCTGTACCAGACCAGCAGTGCTAGGTGTGTATAGGATACACATATGTATATGAGCTCAGTAATGTATGCACACATATGTTGTTTGCACATATATGTATCATATCACCCAGGTCCAACCAGAGTATACATGGATATTGGGATTTACCTATATATATATATATATATATATATATATATACGTCCATGACTCCTCTCTCACCTCAGGTCCAACCAGAGTGTGGACAGTGTCACTGGCATCACCACCGCAGACACAGGCTCACCCACATTCCTAGTCAACCAGGTACTGTCATGTATACACAAGGTGTATAATACACTTTCCAATGTCTTAGCCAGCGAAGGCCTCCCTACATTCCTGGTCAACCAGGTGTGGACTGGCACTGGGACTATGCTGTGTATTGATGGAATAGTATCATTCTACACTTCCCCAAATGCCCATATCAGTATTGTCCCAATATATCCTGCCAACTCTCTATGTCTTATTACTATGCCATTCTGTCACTGTCTCCCCTGAATCACTTTGTATCCATACCCCCACCCCTCACCCCCAGTCTGTGTCCGGTCTGAGTCTGGGTCTGGTATGCTCATATGCAATATATATATATATATATATATATATTATCTATATGTATACACCCCTCACCCCCAGTCTGTGTCCGGTCTGAGTCTGGGCGACATGAGCTCAGTCAGTGACCACCAGGTGGGGGATATGGAGATATATATGTGTAGATGTATATCATATGTAGACAAATTTCATATGTAGATGAATATCCGTAGTATAATCATATGTATCACTATCAGTCAGTGGACACCAGGTGGGGTTGTGTATGTGTTTCTATGGTCTAGTGGTCACGTGAATTGTGTATATAGGACATATAGTAGGTTTGCATCTTGACTAACACCCAGGCCTCCCCCCTACCTGGTCAAGCAGAGAGTCAGGACGGAGTGGCAGCAGTGGCCACTGACAGAGAGGCAGGGAGAGAGACTGGGGTAGAGACACCCCTTGTGGAGAGAGAGGCAGCCCAGCCCGACAGTGCAGGTGTCTATCTATCACATATACAAGCACCATGGTGTAACAAATAGCTACGTGTCTTATAGGATAGCTATGTGTATATGAGGTATGTGCACCATATCCCTGCCCTCATACCCAGACCCCCCTGTGTCTCCAGACCCCAGTCCAGCACAGCCAGCACTGCCACCAATAGGTACATGTTTATATATATACATCTATATATATACACTATATATCTGTTGGGTATATATGTGTATCACATTATACTTGAATACCACCAATAGGTACACGTACTATACATGTGTATACTGTACATTTGATTAGTACATGTACAATATATATACTATATATTGGATTTCTCTGTGAAGTCTCTGTTGACCTGTGTGGTGTTTAGTGTACATCACTAGGATAGTCAGTTCTTACGCTGTGTTGAGCGTCTGCATCCATGTATCATGGCGTCATTCAATAGTGTCCCTCACCCTAGGCGACCTCTATAACACCAATGTGTTTGAGACATCAGTCACATCCCAGCCCACCCTGCTGGCATCCCAGACAGAGGTGAGAGATGATATGTAGATATATATACATCAGTCATTAATGATTACTGTACTATGTGAGTGTATCTCTCTCACCCCCAGGCCTCTGTGTCAGACAGTGATGACCAGAGGGACAGGGGGAGACCCATAGCCATATCCCTGCCACTGCTGCCAGGTGAAGGGGTTGATTGTGTATATACCTCTAGGATGATAGGGTAACTACATTCAATAATAGTACAACCATATACCTAATCCTGGCCCTATATTGAGTACAGTTCATATACATTGCCCCCTGATCCTAGTCCCCTGTCGCAGGACCAATGTGCATGACGTGAGGGACACTGTCATGAGACACAACCCGGTGGACATAGATGTGATGGATGAGAGGTATGTGGTTCATGCATTGGGTGCTATATGTATATATACATACATTATTACTATATATTATAATGGCATTACTGACGTCATGGATGAAAGGTGGGGTACAGGCATGTGTATATACATATATACTATGTAGAGTGACATTGTTGGGATGGACGTCATGGATGAGAGGTGGGGGATACTGGCATTAGATGTAGTACATATAGTATATAGTGGCATTGTTGACATAGACGTCATGGATTAGAGGTATGGCGATTGTGGCAGTGTTGATGTGTGTGCCCTGTGTTCTTTCTGGCTTCCAGTGGCCATATCACAGTATATACTCATTCTGACCCCCAGGAGGGAGGTCGCCACCTTCACCAGGGATACCCACCCACTCATAGTGGCCAACATGCAGAAGTACTACCCACCCAGGTATGTACATATATATAGTATCATCAGTCTGTTCATCAGACTCTATATACATATGGCAGAGTAGATGGCAGAAGTACTACCCACCCAGGTACTGTAGGATTGTCACTGAGTGTATACCAGTGTTCAAATGATGGTTATCAGTGTCATTTGTGTATTGTTTGGCACTGATGTTCTGTATCTCCTTTACCCCAGATTCGTTGCCGTGCGTGATGTCTGTTTCTATGTGGAGAACAACACGGCAATGGCACTGTTGGGGCCTAATGGGGCAGGTCAGGCCGCGTAGGGTGCATGTGTATATAGTATATGTATAGTATATGAATAGTATATGTATAGTGCAATGGGGCAGGTCAGTCCACGTGTTGTGTATTGTATACACAGTGTTTAGTGTAGTATACATGAGTTGTATGCCGCCTGTAGGGCAAGTTAGTCTACGTCGGACCCATGTATACTAGTGTCTATTCTGTATGATGTGACTGATGTGTGTTCTCTTCCCAACTGTGTCAGCATCTTCCATGTATTGTATGTGTCGTCTGTGACCATATACACGTATGAATATCAGTGAGTGATGTATTGGTATCAGTATCATATGCAGTCACCCACCAAGTGCACAATGTACCCTCAACTCTGTCTGTCCATGCCTTCCCCTCACGTCCAGGCAAGACCACCACCATCAGAGCAGTCACGGGACTCACAGCTCCAACCAGGTGTGTGATTAGTACTGGTGTTGGTCCCGTAGTTGTGTACATATCAGCTTTACCATCAGGGGCACTGCCTCTGTGTCAGGTGACAATATCATATATAAATATACATATATATACTATATATGTACCCTAACCATCAGGGGCACTGCCTTTGTGTCTGGTGACAATGTGGCCAGAAGGCCAGCCAAGGTCCAGAAGCACCTGGGCCTGTGTCCCCAGCATGACGTGTGTGTGGTGGTGTATATATACTTACAGGATCTATGTCTTTTAGTATCGTACATCAATGGATGTATAGCAGACATTTATATTATATATATATATATACATATATCTATTAACCATTCCCCTCTTCTCACCCCAGCTACTTCCCCTCCCTCACTGTCCGGCAGCACTTCTCCCTGTTCTGCAGAATCAGAGGGGTCCAGAGGAAGATGGTGTGTAATACTTACTATATATATATATATATATATATGTATATATATATATATAAATAGTGTAATACCTACTATATAATTAGTATATATAATTGATTGCTTTCTTGGAGTCTGTGTGTATTCTGTTGTGTCTCTCTCACCCCAGGAGAATGCCGTTGTGGAGTCTCTGGCCAAGTTCCTGGACCTCTACCCAGCCATAGACAGACGGGCAGACGCACTCAGCGGGGGGATGAGGAGGAGGTGAGTGGTGTATATATACAGCTAATATGAATGGTAGAGGATTTGTCAGTTCATCTGTGTTTGTAGTTTCAAGTACGACCCTTGTGTGACCTCTGACACCCAGACTGTCTCTAGGCATAGCCCTGATATGTATATCATATATATATATATCTTGATATGGTATATATGTATTGTATAAGTACTCTAATATCCCAGACTGTCTCTAGGCATAGCCCTGATAGGATCGCCCTCGGTCTTAGTACTGGACGAACCCTCAACGTGAGTGTATTGGATATATAGTCTGGATTCGGATGTGCTCGTTTCTTGACCAACCCCATAACTTGTTGGAGTGGTATCTGTATATGTGTATACTGTAGATATCCCTTCTGCACTCACACTAATACCCAGCGGTCTAGACCCCATGACCAGACGGAGTATTGTATACAAACACTCACCAGTATATGTATATACTCCTATGAATACACTATGTATTAGATATCTACTAATACCCCAGCGGCCTAGACCCCATGACCAGAAGTCATATATGTATATACAAATAGTGTATATATGTGTCATATCCACACTCTACTCACCCCCCAGCGGCCTAGACCCCATGACCAGGAGGAGTGTGTGGAAGACAATCGACAAGGCCAAGGAGCACAGGGTGCTGCTACTCACTACGCATAATGTGAGTATATATACTGTGTATATACTATATATACTATATATATATATATATATAGTAGACCATCGACAAGGTCAAGGAGCACAGGGTGCTACTGTTGACAACACACAATGTGAGTATATATACAATGTATATACTATATATATACTATATATATATATATACTATATATATAGTAGACGATCGACAAGGCCAAGGAGCATCAGGTGCTATTACTCACTACACACAATGTGAGTGGGGTATACTACTTCTACATATATAGTATGTATGTGTGACCTGAGTGTGGTGTATCACATCCTAGTATTCAGAGTGTGTAGTTCATCCTATCACTTTCATTCACTCTCGGCAGAGACCCATGACTCTTTACCTCTCATGTTCTAACACACAAGCAAGATGTACTTGTATATTCCTATCACTGTAGATGGAGGAGCCGATGCCCTCTCTCTCTCTCCCTTCCTATATGTCTATATATACACATAAGTATTGTAATGTATACTCATCAGTCTCTTACCCCCAGATGGAGGAGGCCGATGCCCTGTCCCAGAAGATAGGCGTCATGGTGGCAGGTATATATATATGGTATATATAGGTATATATACTTATATGTATAAGTGAAGGACTATATACAGGTGAGTATATTTATATGTTTGAAGATAGGCGTCATGGTGGCAGGTATGTCTCAGTTTAGCGTATCCTATATATCATCGTATAGGTTATATTGGTATTAGTTAGTATAGATCAAGACATTGGCGTCGTGGTGGCAGGTATATGAATAATAGTATATGAACAATAGTATATGAATATGTATTGTATATACCAGAAGATAGGCGTCCTGGTGGCAGGTGGATATGTGTATATATGTATATACATGTATGACAACACATATCTGTAATGATATAGTAGTGTATACCAGAAGATAGGCGTCATGGTGGCAGGAAGACGTGTATGTGGGTATAGGTAAATACATATACCCGAGAATTGGTTGACTGATGTGTATTCACCTGACCATGTGTTCCATATATATATCTGATGGGTATATATATTTACTGGTTTACCAATGCCTCACCCTAGGCCAGATGAAGGCCATCAGGATATATATACTTAAACATACTTGTATACAATTATACTACTAAATACTACTGAGTATATATTCTCATCTCACTCCCAGGCCAGATGAAGGCCATTGGGATATATATATTTATGGTCATTCACATGGACATGTACATATATTCGTGTATATATTCATCTATCGCGATACTGACCCCAGGTCAGATGAAGGCCATTGGGTCTCGGTTCCACCTCAAGGCGAGATACGGCAGTGGCTACATCATATCCGTCAAGCATGCCGCAAACAACGGTACAACCATACACAACAGGTATAGATTTCCATACATACATGTATACCAAAGAAAGCATTGAGACAACCATACATAACAGGTATGAGGTGTCTATACTTGTAGCTAACACTACCCCCAGGCTGTTCATGATCAACAGACACATTGTCAACACAGCCTCCCAGGAGACACCCGTGACAGGTTGTGTATGTATAAATGTATATATATATACATAGATACTGTATACTGTATACTCCCAGGAGACACCCGTGACAGGTACAGACATATAGTGTGATGATTTATAGAAATACATACATTCGTACATATTCTATACACTATGTACTCCCAGGGAAACCCGTGACAGGTATATGTATATATAGTCCTCTGTGCAGCTAACTCTAGGCCGTGTTGTGTCCCAGTTCACCCTAGCCTATGGGCACCCAGTCTCAGAGATACTACAGGTGGGTGGTCATATCTACCCACTCCCTGTCACTCCTTGTCACTCCTTGTCACTTGTAGTCCATCCACTGACACATTACACTGTACATGTCACAAAGCATGATTTCTCAGCACCATTTGCCCACCTATATTGTTTTATGGATGTATATACTTGCATATACTGGTATATGCTTGTATACACTCGTATATACTGGTATATGCTTGTATATCCTTGCATACACTCTCTCTGTTCCTCACCCCCACCCCAGGAGTTGATATCCCTCAAGGCAGAGGGTGTGGCCTTTGAGTATGGCCTAGTGTTCTCCAGTCTCGAGGGTGCCTTCCTCAATGTGGTCACTAGTGCAGTGCAGGAGACATCGGCAGGTGGGGATATATCCAGATACATATGTATACATATAATCACATACATATATATATATATATGTATATGTGTGTGTATGGCCATATAGTATGCTGAGGAGTAGTGTAGGAGACATCGGCAGGTGGTACATTTAGGAGTCGGATATACGTTTGTATCTACCATTGAGACCGCTCAGTATATCATTGGTATATTTATATAGATCTCCATGCACCCTATCTTCCTAGCCCTGACCCCAGGCACCAATGAGGAGTCTGACGTGTCAGTACCCGAGTGGGACAGAATGAGGAGAGGGAGGTATGACATAGTTATATAGATATAGTGTGTATGATAGACAAATATATGCATGCATAGTGGGACAGGATGAGGAGGGGCACATCGATATTATTATAATATCATATCATATATAGAGTTATATGTTGTGGTACTATGACCCATCGTCCCTTGACCTACACATTCCCAGTACAGTAGTATTCAGTATGCATATCTGTCTACATCCCCTTACCATTGTATGATCCCTTGTCCCCTGAGGTATATATATATATTTATATATATATATATACATATATATATATATTAATTGTCACCTGACCCCAGGTCCAGTGGGGAGGAGGGCAGTATCAACGGCAGCTCATTCATAGTGGACGAGTCCACAATGTAAATAGACGCTGGACAGGTTCCATAACATTGGCCTTGCCTGAGTGGATTCTGCACCAAGTGTCGGTGGGTATGGGTGTGTGAGTATATGCGTGTGGTAGAGTGATCGAGAGAGAACGTCCATGGCTGAAAACAATAGATAATAGGACGATGCGAAGTGACAAGAGGCTACTTGCCCATTTACGGGTCACTTTGGGTGTCAAAAGGAGTGATGGTATCAAAAGACACATTTTTGTGAGAGGATGAAAGGGTCCTTCTCGCATCATACCCTCTTCACATCCACACTAATAATAGCCCCACTGCATACCATCCTCTGACTGAGTGGTAGAGTGTGCAGGTGCGTGGGGTAGATAACATATTGTGTGGTTGTGAGGGTTGCTCCTCTTGATGGTATAAGCTGATGGCTGTTAGAGTTAGTGGTAACCCTATTCACGTGTAGTTACATCTGCCCAGCATAGGCTCTACCCACCTTAGGTGTAGGTGTATGTGCACTAAGATTGTCTAGTAGCTACACACCCCTCCCCCTCTCCTCATCTGACTCCAGATATGGGCCGCATCCACATCCCCCTCCCTGCCTCGTTCAACGTGGCAGCACACCTCAGAATGGCATGCATGATACACACATGGTGAGACAGGACATGGCACCGGTGTCTCATCGGTCTCTCTCTCTCTCTCTTTTTCTTCTTTTCTCTCCCTCCTCCCCCCCCCCCCCCCCCCCCCCCCCCCCCCCCCCCCCCCCCCC
>BDIP01000081.1:0-21382 GCA_003568945.1 Kipferlia bialata
GGGGGGGGGGGGGGGGGGGGGGGGGGGGGGGGGGGGGGGGGGGGGGGGGGAAGGGATGCACAGTCACACACACCTTGTGCTCAGCAGTATGGTACTGCCGACGCTGGGTGTGGGGAGCTTCTTGTCCTCAGCACCCACCAGGGAGTAGTTGAGAGCAACCATGGAGAGACCTGGGTGAGGGAGAATATAAATATACATATATGA
The DNA here is from genome assembly GCA_003568945.1 of Kipferlia bialata. Classification (NCBI taxonomy): domain Eukaryota; phylum Fornicata; genus Kipferlia; species Kipferlia bialata. The sequence goes on from BDIP01000081.1 coordinate 205, forward strand.
GTGATGGGTATATACTGTATGGTAGGACAGTCATAGGCCTCACCCTTGGGCAGGGCCATGTAGTGGCACCATGCGACAAACTTCTTGGTCATGAGGAGTACAACTATCAGTGCGATGAAGAGCAGGAACCAGGTGCTGGGGTGAGACACACAGAGGAAGGTAACCTTCTTCCCTGCATGGAGAGCACCTATATAACGCACCAGCAGCATCCACAGGAGCACACCTTGCACTTGATGGACTTCTTGAAGCGCTGGCTATCAGAAAGGAATATCCAGTACAGTGTATGTATAGAGTGTCCCAGGGAGAAATTAGGACAGGTTTGCACTCTCATGCTCGAATTCAGGCACAAATTGATATACTACCACTCTAGAACTGAATGCCATCTCCTAGGGAGGCATTAACATCAGATATGGGGGCAGGGAACACACTTCGTAATATGGGGTCTGATCACAATACATAATAACTGCACTAACCTCACCACAGCTCCCAACTGTCTTCGTCCTGGGCGCCTCAGAGGGCGGAATACCCCCGTCAGGAAGTTCTGTGTATGTTGACATTATATACCAGATACACACTGAGAAGGTGTTGGCATTGTCACTTCAACTACTGTACCCCTTATCGATAGTACAAAAAACACATTTTTGGAATAGGGGTCTTTAGGCCTAGCACTGCCGCACAGCAACTGGAGCAGCAAACATACATGAATAGGGACGACTCAACACACAATACGATTCTATTCAGAGACAAGCATTAATTAGCCATAGAAATTGACTGAAAAGGGAGAACCTGGGGATGGTTTCCACAGTAGTATATAGTACAAATGTGTTTGGGTCCTGAGACCCGGGATGTCCTACTGGCCACACACATAGAAGCCCCTCTGCCCTATACGATGTCAAAGTAGGCCCCGGCACTGATCCAGTACCCCTGCCCCACTCTGTCGCTGAGGGACACCCTGCCAAGCTGTCGGTTGCCTAGGGGTGAGGGGCGCAGGGGGCTGAGTCTCAACCTGCAGTTACTATATATGACACCGACACATGCCAACCCACCTAGCACCACGGGTATGGACGCCCTACCGGCCCCCCCTAGCTCCAGAGAGGGTATGTGGCTCAGATGCATGTCACTGCGCTGGAATGAGAGGGGGGCCATATCATCTCTGGGTGTATCTAGCTATCTCATGTTATACGCTCTAACCTGGCCCAGACTCACGAGTGACATGCTACTCTCACTGGAGACGTCACTGTGGGCCCTCGAGTCCAGGGCCCCCTGGCACTCACTGACCACCCGGACATACACCTCTGTTACCTCAGAGGGGATGAGGAAGGAGGACACGACGGGGTGCGTCCTGTCTGCAGACAGTCGGAAGCCACACATAACAGCCCTCAGCCGCACCACCGGGGACTGCCTTCTGTCTGACCCAGGGGCAGGGGGCACGACAGACACCTCATAGCGGCAGTCACACTGCCTGGACGGTGAGGGATACAGTGAGGGATAGTGTGAGTAACGGTCACTGGTGCCATAGTATCAATACCGACCCACCTGATTCCCTCGTGGTTGGCAAACAGAATCATAAGGGAAGACAGCAGAGACCGTTTGCCAGAGAGGGTCTTTATGCCCGAGACGTCACACGGCACCTCATGCCAGTGTGAGACGGGATAGGAGAGGAGGAACCTGTACACCACCGACTGAGGTGAGAAGACACCTCCCATATCAAGAAGCAAGATGCAGCTAACAATGAAACTCCATTCTCTACCAACACATAGAAAAACACTCCTTCACGGTTGCAATGTCGTGTGTACCTGTGTACTGGGCGAGTGTCTGAACGTGTCGTCCTCCAGTGAGTTGATGGTATCGAGCAACTGTTCCGAGAGATAGTCGAGTCTCGCCTCGCTGCTACCACTCTCCTCTCCCCTAACACCCTCTGTGTCATCGGTATCTGGCCGGGGCCCTGCGTTCCCACTGGTCTCCCTACAGCTAAGAAGATGGATATTTTAGAGGGTGTATTCAATCTAGTGAATAATGCAGCAGTACACAATACCCAGCTACCGGAGAGTATCCACACATTGATGCTACCTTGCCGCGTGTGACTCAGAACGTGTGGCTATCTTCTCTGCGGAGGGGGGTCGCAGATTGCGCAGATCCGTGTGCAGACGCTCAATCTCCCTAGTGTAAGAGAAACACGGGAGTAGAAGTAGCGTACATCAAAGACCCCACCCACCCTGGTCGGTAGTGTATGTCCTGCACTCCGATGATGTTGAGAACATCCGCAGTGGAGCACCTCTGCCCGTCTCCCGCATACACCTTGTGTTGCTTGTCGACCAGTGCCTGCGGTTATTATATCGTATGGGGACTAATTGAACACCCCAATATGTCGTTACTCAGCCATCTGTGGCACTAAGGAAGAATCGTTTGGATGTGTGCATACCTCTATCTGTGATGGGTCAGTGACGGCTGTCATCTGCAGGGCCTGGGCACTGGGGTAGTAGAGGGCAATGCGGAACTCGCCGTACTCAGTCTGAGTGAGTGCGCGGTACGTGTGTTTGTAATGATTACGATTTATGAGATGGTATACATGACCGTACCACGTGCTCCAGTGCGTTGCTGAGTCCAATCGCTGGCTTCTGTGACGCGTGCTTCACCACGCCTCTCTTTTGGACTGTCCCACCGTCGCTGGGAGTGTTTGACACCACACTTCTGGCAGAGGTAGGTACGGAGACCCGAGACCTGGTTGTGAGGGTGATGAGGAGGTATCAGAGGGGGAATCAAATATGCAGCGAGTACTCACCTAGCGCTTCTCCTCGAGGCAGATGTCTTGGCGGTCATCCCGGTCTTGTTAGTCATGCCAGTGATGCCTGAGATCAGAACGCTATAGAGACATATATACTGAGACACCAGAATAGTGTACTCACTGGACAGAGCCTTCACCCCAATAAACACTACACCACTTGTCAACGTATAGGTCCCTACCTGTCCGCTGGCTGAGGCATGCGTTGTCTTGCCCCCTCAGAGCATCTACCCCCATCCATTCACTACCCTGCCCGTTGGCACAGTGTCGGCAGAGGCCTGGGGGTAGGGGGTCTTAGGTGCAAGTGACACTTGATATGCCACATACATACATACAGGCAGCGGTACATACAGGTATATATGCTTATACCCACCTGGAAACTCCAACTGGACAGGTAGCAGGTGACACACATATCCAGAGAAACACACGGTGTCCGTCATTTGCCTCAGATATCTACGCGTTATGAACTGAGCCAAAGGTCGAGGGACACCTGAAAGTAAGATTTCCCTATTTTCAAACAGAAGAGAAATAGTCTCAAACACACCAGAAGTGAACCGGTCTTGCCACGTGAATGCCCCATAGAAGTTGGTTGGGGTTCTGGTGCAGCATATCTCAAGTAGGCCTCTCTCGGCAGACTCCTGAGTAGTGAGTAGTGAGTAGTCAGTAAGGAGAAGTAGGCATTGACTTGATATTTCTGTTAAAGAGGTTGTCGGTGAGACGAGTATAGGAGTGCCGCTACCTGTCCAACTAGAGGGATGCCCTCCTGGGTACTAATACGGGTACCCATGGCCCTTGGGGTGTTGACTGACAGACCCCCTAGGTCTCTGCTGGCACAGGAGGAGATGGTGGACGAGACAGACCTGGCTGAGGCAGTACGGCCAGGGGTGGAGGGTATCTGGGCAAGCGCGGGATTCCTGAGGTTATGGCGTGTGTCACTGCCTATTAAGGTATGAGTAGTGAACTATACCTGACACTCACGAAACCAGCAGCCTTGGTATCTCTGCTGAGTAAGGGCACGTCATAGAGATGGGACGCATCCTGTGTAAGAAGGGACAGATAGTGTAGATGTATCTGTCTGCTCCATCTCTCCATACCTGCCCATAGGCTACTAGGAATCTACTTAGGGTCCCGATCTGTCGGATGCACAGACCCACTCCGATCTGGGCCTCCAGCGGAGACGCATGGTTGGCTGTGACGTGGAACTGCCTCTGGCCACAGGACAGAACCATGCCGCTGAGCACCCGCCTCATCTTGGTGGAGAAGGCGGGGGAGACAAAGACAGGGACGGAGACGGTGGGGGTGGAGAGGAAGTGGGGAGTGGACGAGAGGGCCTGTAGTGTGACAGGAGGAATCATGTCTGAGGGGTCAGAGAGGAGTGACAGCAGAATGATACCGAGTTCACACATGAGGTCACGTACCATATGCAGCCCGTATAGGAGACTGCTCACATCTGACACAGGTAGATACGACAGCACGCCTTATAAGGAGATCCAGGAGGCGCTTGTTGCCTGAGAGATCGGTTCTAAGGTGAGGAAATGAGTGGGAAAACACCAGAACAATTGATGGGTGTTACCTCACTCTCCGAGTGACTACCACTATCATCTTCATGGGTTGATGCAGAATGGGATCAGACACATCCAGAAGCCGCAGAGAGTTCCATTGCACGATGGCAACCCTGGGAGTCAGATAGAGGTTCCTGCCGTTCATTCTGACCAACGCATAAACAATTACTGAAGCAGAGGCGGGACGTTGGAGTTAACACTGGACGAGTCCCTACCTCTTAGGTGACATGTTGTGGTGCAGGCCGTAGCAGGGCTGCATCCCACACTGAGAGTGAGAGGCATGGATACAGTACCCATATACAGTGGCCATAGCCGATAGCGGTTCGAACACATTCAATCATCACTCCAACTATAACGGTACCTGCTGGAGTGACTGTACTAGGTGCTGCTCCGTGCTTGCTGTCAGCTCCTGGTTGATCAGTGCCACGGCTATTGTCTGGGTGCTCTCCACAAGACCTGTGACAAGAGCCTGGATCTCCACCTGAGTGTTAGGTCACAAACATTGGTGTAGTTGGACATAAAAGTACAATATTATACGTACATTCGCATGAATACTTGGACGAAACATACCAATATGTCGAATGCATCGTACATATATACAGAGGAATACCTGAGCCAGTGGTATCTTGAGAGCAACTGCGGTATTGACCATCTGCTTGTCTACCCGGGCCTTCCTTCTCTGGGCTGCCCTTGTTCCCTCATCGGTAGACAGAGCCCTACACCAGGCACCAGCCTATCGGTGAGATGGAAACAAGATAACATGGGGTCCTAACCCAGATGGACGGAGACTCAGAATACTGGCCCACAGCATTTACATCCTTACCGCAATGAGGGCTGAACTGTGGCACAGACAGCACATGGCTCCCAGGTGCAGCTGCAGGGTCCTGGGATGAATTCATTGAGCTCACGGTATCTCAATTGCTCACATGCACATTCACTGGTCGTGGTCACTCACCTGTCACTGAAGGATGTTCCTAGGCAGTCTGGGAGCCGCAGCTGCTTCTTGACCTTCCTACCGCCAAGAATGGCCTCTCTTCTCGAGTGGTTACCAAGCAGCGAGGACAGGAGAGACAATCCTGGGTCAAGGAAGACATGGAGACGTAGAAGATAGTAATATGCTTGAAAATACCTCCGTCGAGGTCAGTGGCCAATAGAATGGCGTCGGCAAAGGCGGCATCGGTGCTCACAACGCTCTAGAGTGTGAGAGATAGTAGTGTGAATGTACCCCATGATCTTATAGGGTCCTAACACCACGTGTGGATAGAAGTGTTGTTTGAATACACACACACATACATAACTATATATATATGTACCTCCATTAGTCCCGAGTACATGGGAGCAAGCGCCTCAAGCACCGCAAGGCGTCTAAATGCCTTCGACAGAACAGGATACATGCAGAGTGGGGACGCGCGACTACTAAGCGCTATCTCGTAGATTCGATCAACTTCAGCTGGGTCTGCCAGGGATGCCATCCTGGAGAACTGACCCCCCAAGGCATACTGGGGTGGGTCGGTGGTCCATAAATGAGACACATGCATTCAATTGGCTTACAATCTTTACATACCACTATAGCCGACACTGTTGCGGTATCGAGTTCCTCTGTGAAGACTAACTGGGCAGTGTTGATGATGAGCACTAAGAGCTATGGTGAGGCAGGAGAAACAAGAAGGAGTGGCTAAGTATTCCGCAAATTGTAGTTAGACGTGTACCTGTTGCTGCGGGAGGTCATAGAGAGCATTGGGCTCAGCTGTACTCGCAATGAGAGCGTTGCATGACTGGATGTAGAGCCTACGCATGGTAGTTGTGTTGAGGGATGCAAAACCCTTCAAGGAGACGTGCTCTGCAATGACCGAGGTGAGAAGGGCGAGCTGGTTGGAGAGCCGTCCAGTGTCTGTGGTTAGAGATATCGTTGAGGACAGCTTAGCAGTACTGAGTCACACTATACTAAGCTGCGTACTTCGCATCATGGGACTGGGGAACCGAGCCATGTGGGCACTGATCATGTTGACCCCCCTCGTGAGCCCATAGTCTATGCCGGGCTTGGCCCACAGTGCTGCCAGGGAGTGGTGGGACTGGTTGACGTCCTTGCTCAAACCAAGCATGTGGCCTGATGTCAGTCATGGTTTGATATGCCTTCCGATGCTAATTGTATCATGTACGTCACACTACTCACTTGTGCTTCTGATGATGGCCGATGACGATGTAAGTGAGGGGGCAGTGGTGACTAGTTGGCCCATAATGGTCCTCAGATCCCCCCAAAAACGTCCTCTCAGGATATCCGGAGCCTCTTCCGCTAATGCAGCCTGTGTGAGCAGAATACATAGTTAGTACTTGAAAGCGTATGACCCGGGTTACTCCCTGACACGTCTTATTCACCCACCTGTTGGAATGGGCCAGTGTCTGACGCCCGTGCCACCTGCTGCAGGACGTTGAGTATCTCGAGGGTCAGCGTGGGCTGGACGGCTCGGCAGTCCATCAAGGTGCAGCTGGGGGAGTAGGCTGCGGGATCCATACACACATGTAACCACATCTTGTGCACTGGCTGTCTGAGACGGCACTTGTGGGCACCGTCCTGGAGGTGAGTGGGGGGATATCACGATAACCAGAAGGTAAAATAGACATTCACGCTGATAATATACACTCTGATAGCATACACTGTATGGGACTCGCAGCTACCACACCTGGAACAACAGTATCTGCCCGGGTCTCGTGTTCCTCGCATAGAAGAACCGCACTATGAGGGTGAGGAACTCTTGGGCGCCTGCTGACACCACCTCTCTCCCGCTCAAGATGATATGGGCACCCGCGTTGATTGCCTTACATGCCATGGGGAAGAAGAGGTGGCCGGGGAGATCCATGGGAAGTACCACAATGTTGCAGCGCTTACGTGCCATAGCCATCACCTTGGCATTGTCTGCCTCGGTGTTACTCGCCTTGAGCATATCGAGTAAGCCCTCCCTCCACATCAGGAGGCACGACGCCACCTGGGGTCCTGACTCCTTGTCGAGAAAGGGTATGCAAGTGGGGTAGTGCACTGTGGCGTAGCAGGCCCTGACGCAAGAGAGAAGGGCAGTGTCTACAGCTGGAAGCGCCCCAGCGTAGAGCCAGAGGAATGGCTTCGGGCTCTTCGCAGGGGGATACATGAAGTAGAACCTGTTGGCCATGGCTGTGACAAAGAGTGAGGTGGACAACTGTACAGATCCCATATCCTCGATGCCACACAGGTTCTCCACCACCCCTCTGAGGTCTTGGAACTCAGGCTCCGTTGCGGCGTTCAGCCAGAACTGTTCTGTGTACATGAAGAGAGTGGCGAAGTTGGCACCCCGGTTGATCAGGAGCCTGTGCTCGGATGGGTCTGTCTCACTACGTGGTGTGAGTAAGGCCACACCCTGCTTGAGGTCGTGTAGGTACCTCATGGTAGTCGAGTCTGTCTCGTCGATGAAGGACTCGTGTCTCTCGAGCTCCGCCAGGAAACTCGAAATCTCAGCCCGCTCTGCACGGGCTCTCTCCATGTATCGATTCTTAGCACTGAGGCCAAATGCAACGTACTTGTTGAACTCTACCCTGTTTCTGGCATCCAGGTTGCAGAGGGCCCCAAACATACCAGCCAGCTTCTCCATAAACATCCGGATGACATCCATACCGTCTCTGTTGTTGTTGAAACGTCTGTCCAGGTACCTGTGATCAAATGATCGTAAGAATCGTAGTAATACATATAATGTCGTAATGTATAGTGATACCTGTACATGGACGGTGTTGCCTTCAGAAGGTTGGCTGTTCTGGTCGGGAAACCCATATTGAGGTTGAACGAGAGTCGCTCCTCTGGTGGCTTACCACTGGTAACCACAACGGCTAGGTGCTGGGCCATCTTCATAACCAAGGTACACGCATCAGGTTGAGGGAGAGAGTACTTCTCTGCGAGAGAGAGATACATCTGACCCAAGGCGGCTCTTGAGAACACCGGAGGTACGAGCCCCTTGTTGAATGCAACCAGACACTGCCGCAGAAGAGGTGAGTGTGGTATCTGGTCTCCAGGGATGTGGAGCAAGACACGGGAGAAGAGAGTGCGCTCAGACGGGTACTTGCCATGGATCTGGCTATTGACGTCTCCCCCAGGGAAGATCTTGTAAGGAGATACATTGCAGTCCACTTCGATACCGTTCTGGGTATCACTGAGGGGTAGGGCCAGCCCAGCCGGGAGTCCGCAGGAGAGCACAATGGCAAGTCGGATGAAAGCTGCTATGCGTGCCTCCTGTCCCGGTAGACCCATTGATGTCCATATGATGTGCTGGAGGTTAGACTCGTGGGACTCTGCGACGGGGATGCCCCTGAAGACTAGGTCGATGTCCACAACCATCCGGGGGAGGTACCGCTCGTGCTGAGATCCAAAGAAGGATGCGCTGGAGTCGCTAACGCCCGACACTGTGGACTCGTCCAATGACACGGCACCGCGTAGACTTGGACTACCATCAGGCATATGCCTGTTCTCCTCCACGTTGATGAAGGCCTCTCTCTTCTTTGCAAGGGTGGTATTCTCCCTGGCCAGCCTAGTGAACCCCGGGGTTACAACGTGGCTCAAAGAGGTGTTGAAAGCAAGCATCTTGAACAACAGCTGTGCTGTTCGGTACACATCCATGACGTCCTTGTCGAGCAGCGACATGGTAAGAGTCGGTACCCTAAGCGCCTTCAGACCACTGCTCATACCAACATCATCCAGGGTCCGGGCCACACTGTTGTTGACGGCCATCCAGCACTCCTGCTGCACCGCCATCTTGAGCACGGTGGGCACAATGTCAGGATGCTCCACATGCAGCTCGGACAGTATGTCCTGTAGGGGGTACATGCTGTGCAGGAGGGGGGCAAAGCAGTCATTGACGAAGTAGAACGTCCTGGGAGGCGGCGCTCCCGTTCCACTGTGGAGAGCTGTCAGAATGTCAGACCAAGCCCTCTTGTCGGTGGGTGACACCGACGCCTGGAGGATAGCTGAGCGCTCATTGGTAACATGGCCAAAGCCTCCCTCCGCAATCTGATCCTTGAGAATCCTGTTGAGTGCTACAAGGGTCTTGAGGGGTAGACTCCTGTCCACTATCCTCAGAGTGGCTACAAATATGGTCGTTGGAGTGACATAGTACATCGAGGGGTCCTGCTTCGTCGCTACAAGGCCCATTCTCTTTATACTTTCCAGAAGTCGTAGCGGCGAGAGATCCTAGCAGTAAGAAAGAAAACACAAATGTATACAGAGAGACATCAATAGAGCCATACCATTGTATCACACACCGCCATGAGGCTCTTCAGCAACACGGGTCTGAACTCAGCAGGGTGGTCTGGGTGGATTGGGAACTGCGAGAATAGTCCCTCCACCAAGTTGTAGTCGATGAGCTGATCACCGTTGAATACTATGGCATAGGATGGTAACAGCTGGCATGACGGATCGGTCTCAACCCTCGACAAGTCGATGTGCGTCTCCGCCATCATCGAGAGTCCCTCCAGCCTGACAGTGGTCACGGCACTCGAGAGTCCGTCATCCTGTTCAACCGGAAGGATAGGCACTGGACGCTCCCTGATACTGTAGATGTCAGCGGTTGAAGCTGTGTCTGTCACCTGTACTCTCCTAGACACCAGCTGTCTGAATGTGGACGGAGCCAACAGCTCCTTGGCCGTGGCCGAGTCCTCCTCCAACAGAACTGCCAGGCCGTGGCTGAAGAGCGGGACAAGAGATCCATCGGCAGCTCTAGTGATGTGGTTAGAGAGCCCATCAGCAACTCCAGATAGCGCCACATGCCCGATAGTGCGGAAGAAACTAGGAAGCAGGTTGGAAGCGGCTGCTACCGCCCAGCTCTTACCCACAGTTCTGGTCGAGTTAATGATACCAGGAACACCAAACAACATGCATGCAGCCATGGAATGTGCAAAGGCCCTGTTAGTCGAGGTAAGTACTGGGGGCATCGTCCACCTGGAGTTAAGTTCGATGATCTCATTCCAGACAGTTAGTGTTACTATTGCCAAAATATATGGGTAACAAACACAATGCACCTTGGATGGGTCATATAGAAGTCCTCTAACTCCACTGGGTCCCTTAGTGTGTAAGTCTCTAACTGAGAGATCGCAGGGTTGTATCTGAGGGGGACAAAGGCCTCTGGGTCAAGACTCGGACAGCAGTCGATCAGGGTAGGGGCTGTCAATGCGCTGAACTCAGGGTGGGTGACCCTCAACTTGTCCAATGCGTGTTCCTGCGTAGTGACGTCAACCATGAGCTGGTACTCTCCACCATAGTCAGCCTCAAATGCGGTCAAGAAGGTATATGTGGTGTATACGACGGCAAACGCCGACATAAAGAGGGAGACGGAGTGACCAAGGGTAGAGGAGCTGCCAAACGAAGAGAAGTAAGGCACGGATGGGACTATGTCCAAGACCGGACCCACATTGGGAAGACTGAAGAGGGATGGGTCTCTGTGGATCTGATCTACGAGGATACGTCCGTCAGATGCCCCAGATATATCAATATTGACCGGGTGGGGCCTTAGGGTCACCGCACCTTGCTCCGACAGGAGCCACCACATCACTGCCTGATTGTGAGATACGTGAGTGGAAGGACAGAAAATCGTAAACGAGTATATACTATTCATAAGCCTTCATGCGCCGTACCTGGGCGAAAGACCCCTCCAGTGAGCTGAGGTTGACATCAAGCATCTCCCAGAACCGACTGACTGCCCCGAAGAAGTAGGAAACGGGGTCGCTGCTGTTTGTGATATCGGGCCTAACCCCTGTGTGGCTGAGAACAGAGTGGCGCATGGCAGCAGGCACACACACCATGTCCAGGTTGACTCGGAGGACGTGGACCCTGAAGAAGGAGTGGGCAGGAAGGGCGGGGCTGATGAATATCCGCCTAGGTGTCCTGCCCCCTCGGATGAGCATGGTGAGGTCGGCAGCCTCTCCTTCCCCAACATGCCCCAACTGTAGGCCTGTTGGGTCGAATGACATGTCAACCACGTGCCAATCCCTGGTCTTCTCAACGTTACTCTCGGCCTCATCTATGCTCCGCCGATAGCTGAATGTGGACTGTGACTTCTCTGCTGCATGTTGAACTATGGCGAGTGCAGAGGAGATGCATGGTGACTGGATCCACACGGTCCGGCATGGGGCCTCCAAAAGGGTTCTCAGCCACGATGCAGCATAAGCGCCCTCTCCCGAGAGCACACCTACTGGCTCCATATACTGGGGATCTTCTGTCTCTCTCTCTCCGTCGACACTTGACCCAAAAGCGGCTGAAACAGCTGAGAGGAGGCCCTCTCTGTCGTCTGGCAGGAAGGACATGGAGAGGTACTTGTAGACAGCAGCCTCTGGGGTGTCTCCTGTCTCCATCTCATCCACCTCAGTACAGTTGGGACTGTGCCTGCCTCTGTTTCTAATTGCCATGGCAACACCAAGGTCTTGAGGGTCTAGGAAAAGACGTGGGTTGGAATGTGCAAAAGAAGATCTGAGTGCTAAGCAAGGTTTCCCTGCGCTCTTGGGAATAAACCTCAGTCTCTCGGCAGCTGGCCGTACGTCAACATATCTGGTAGTTAGTGTTGGTTAAGTATACACTATACACTACATTCAGTCCATCCCAAATCCTATACCTAATGGCTGAGTTGCGAGGTAGTCCCTGAGGTACGGCGAAGGGACCTGTTTCTAGCACGGGGAGCCACACCATCAGTGCCCCAACAGTGTGTTCTGAGGGGTGGGCAGCCTTGCCAAGAGGACTACGCACAACACAGAGGTCGGTGTCGGAGGTCTGGGAAGTAAGAAAGAGTACCGAGAATACCAAGTATACAAACTATGAACCTCCGATTGGGGTGTCTTAGGACCACTGGCATAGGGAAACTCTCCACCGGCCTGCAATGTTGTTGCGATATCCTCAAAAATCTGTACGTGTCTAAGAGGTGCGTCTTCTAGCCCAACGAGGTAGACGAGGTGACCATCCTGGGTTAAGACATGGAATGAAAGAACGTGTCCCATCACTACGTACCAGTAGAAGATTAGACAGTGTGCAACCCATTTCACAGGGGTCTTCGAACTCACTAATGGCAAGGAAGAATGGCGACATCCCAAGGAGCATGGCGACCTGGACTCAGTGAATAATAGAAGTAATGTGCCTCAAACAAAACAGTATTTGAGGTGACAACACCACTCCAGTTGTTTCGTCATGAAGAGTAACAATAACCCGTACCGATATGAAGTATCTCATTGTCGACTTCATCACGGAACCGCGGGAGTTACACACTCCTGGGGTTAGTGACAGACCACGTGCATATATTGGACATAGGTACCTATGGTGATACCAGTCGCCAGCAGAGCAGTCAGCTGGGCACCGCTATCATCATCGTTCAACTGAGATGATACGACATCCTCTCCACCACCTGGGGTGAATACAAACAACAGATATACATATTCTTGTAGAGTCAAACCACTCACTCTTTTGGACAACAGTTGGAGGTACTGTGACTCCTAGCCAGTCGTGCACAACCTGTCTGTGGTGAACCCCCAGAGAGGACACACATAAAGGGGCCTGACGTAAGCACCACGGGTGCATATATACGAGTGATCAACATACCTTCTCTTTGTAAAGAGACCGTGCCACACATGGAACGTTGAGCACTGATACATGCGTAAGACATCCCTCTGTGATCTTCGACATCACGTTGTCCAGCCACTCTGGCACAACTCTAGTAGACAAGTAGGTATTACCGATGCGATGCCCTCCCTCCTGTTCAGGCAAAGCCACTTGCGCCAATATACGGTTCTTAGAATGGTTCAGCTCCGCTGTCGGATTGGGGGATACTGTGGCCTTTCTAAGCGTGTCATGTATCCACTCACTCAGGGCCACATACTGGCAATGGTAGTTGCGAAGATTCCAGAAGTTGTGCATCTGACCTTCATTGAGATCTCTGATAGCGACATCGCACTGGTCTCTAACGGCGTCCCGAATGGCCTGGCGGGTATCCCTGAGAGTGAGGCAGTCTCAGTGACCCTAAACTATACTATTGACCGTGACATAACCCTATACCTTGGAATGAAACAACGGACAGGCGGCAGAGGAACCGCTGTCTTGAGTCTGAGCACTTCTGATAGGTTCGGGTGTCGAGTCTGGGACGTTATGGCAGTAATCACCCATGACTCTCCGCTCTCCCCGACGTTGACTTGGTCTCCTTCCCTTGGGGTACCAGCACCAGCCCTAGCAACCACATAGCCGTCATGGTTGTACATTGCACGGGGGGCATATGCTACCCACATCTCCCCTTCCTCACACCTAGATGTCACAGATAGAGGAAGGGGTCGAACGGCAGGTGCCTGTGTGAGCAGTTTTCGATACGAAATAGTCGTGATCCTACATACAACTATCCAACACATACCTGCATGTATGTAGCCTTATTGGGGACTGTTCGGAGCCCTCTGAGAGACGTGTCACCGGATATGAGAACCGATGCTTCATGGCAGGAGACAGCAATAGGGCGCCGCATCATCAACTGGGGTCAGTGTGCAGATCCCAGAGCACAGATATGAATCTGACTGGTACTTTGGTACCTGAACCACAGGGGCCAGACCAGCAATGATGGAGTGGAGGCTCTCAGAGAAGTTAGTGTCGACAATAACGTCCAGCAGCATGTTTCTAGAGGCCCTCTGTACCCCCTTACGCAGAGAGTACCACTGATATTAGTTCTGAATACTCAATTATGCATTGGTTATGTAGCATGCAGAAACAGCATTCTAGAGTGGTACCACACAGCCATCTACCTTCGATGCAGCTGCCAGATAGGGCCCACTGTATGCAGGAGGGGCAACACCAAGACTCAAGACTTCACTGACAGCCATATAGTGCTGGACGTGTCTGGAGGAAGAAGCAACTACACACACGCAAACACATTAGTTCACTGTAAACATATACAAATGAGCGGTATCCCAATAGTGAGATATAGTTACGGCCAATTGACACCAACCTGATAAGTGACCCGGCGTGTAGAGCCCAGAGCATCGTGTTCTCTACCGATCTTGCACGTGCAGTGATAGACGCCGCAAATGTGGATCCTACATCCCTTTGGACGTAGAGAGCCACGCTGCGCAGGGTCTCAAAGAAGTGGGGGGGCAGAGGGAACCCGGCATCCGTGGCCCCATGCTGTGACCCAGAATCAATGTCCCTGTAGGTAAGAGTACGCGTTGGTATATACACTTGGAAATAATCATACCTCTCAATGGACACCTCTGAGGACCATGAACCCATAGCGTGCTCACATGCATCCAAACGAGCCTCCACCTGTATGTCAGACTGTTTCCATGGTACTAGATCTGCCCTTGGGTCTCACCTGTGCCTCCTCATTGGCACCATCCACCATCGTCTGTATATCTACCATCATATCTAGTGCCCCGGCACTCACAAGGTCCGAGGGGGTCATCTCTGAGAGTCTGTGTGAGATAACTAGTCCAAACACGCAGTCAACGTAGTATCTCCCATTGCAGCATCACGCACCTCAGCAGTGGCAGGCCAGTCTCGCTCTCAAACGAATCGAGGTGCCGACGCTGCAGGTTGGGACACTTGAGCAACGAAACTAGCTGAACCGTCGGATTGAGCTCCAGCTATCCGTTAGAGTATGCATCATGGACCAATATCATTCAGCAACACGATGTGGTACCTGTTTCCTCTTGACAGCCTGGGCAAATGATCGGTTAGGGGGTGCTTTCAGCACAGCATCCCCCCTCGACTTATTCAATGAGGCTAACGTAATAGCGGCCTTCTTCCTCGATTGCTCTCGCATTGCAGCAATGCAACTGAAGTTAAAGAGTGCTGACAAAAGGACAATGGAACTACCAATGATTATACAGATACTGTAGATGGAATATGTACCCCCCCATATCAGCAATGGTGTCCAAGAGCGAGGCGGCGACTTGGTCAGCGACAGGCACATTTGATAAGAGCACCTCCATGGCACTGGCCTTGTTGAGTAACACATTCGCCCTGCCATGAGAAGTGAGTAACGGTGTCGCGCTTACGACTCCTCCTTACAAGGACCACCCCATGTCAGTGGGTGATACGCCAGCGTACATACCTATGTAGTAGATATGGGTTCCCTGGGACCCAGTCTAATCCTGGGCTCACGGTAACCTCTGGCCGGTTGAGATCCACAGCCCATTTGGCGACCAGAGCGGCACCACGGCGGCCAGCCTCAAGCAGGTGGGTAAGCTCGAAGAGAACACTCTCAATTGAGAGGTCACTGGGGTTGGAATCGGCAGAAACATACGATGCGCAAATTACACCCACCATTTCTCCGATGGCCGTTTGTACTGATACTCGCAGTTACGCGGTAGACGGTCAGCCTGAGGAGAGTCGGTTCCAGCGCAAGGGACCGAGGCAACTGCTGTCGCAATTGCCCTAGATGTCTTGTCTAGGTTGGTGCTGTTGGGATCACACGGCAAAGGACGAACTATAGGAAGTCCCGTGTATGCCTATTCTGAGTCTTGAACAACGCATGCGTAGAGTTACATATCTGATAATCTGTACCTGAAAAGCTAGCAGAAGTCCAGCATCTGTCATAATGACATTCTGTGAGTCTCCTGGGGGGACGTGGTCTAGGTGTTAGCGTCTGACCGAGGAACTGTATATATGGTGAAGGACAACATGATGGGTATCCGAAATACTATGTATATGCCGTACCCAGCAGTCCCTCCACTCTCTGAATGAGGCTGTCACAGTGATCCTCTGATGGGAAGGCAAAGTCGTTGAACAGAAACTCAAACACCCTGGGGTCATCCTGGTCTCTGATGCACATGACACCGTCTCTGTCTGACTGGCAGAGCAGGCCAAGACACTCGTAGGACAGATGGGTAAGACACTTGCAGCGGTGCTGGATGGTGCTGTAATAAGAGATCAGGGGTGAGGAGTAGTATGATTATTTACATTAGCAGTCTCTCACCTCGCCAGCGTACTCATCCATGTCCCAATGCCAGATAGTTGGGCACACAGGTTGCGATGGCATATCAGACGGTTCTTCTCAAGTGCCTGCGAGTAAGAAACACATATGATACGGTATCGCACTGTTAGACTCACTCTCTTTGGGGAACTGTCTGAAGAGATAGCTGTCATATGGGATATCCATAGACACAAAAACTCACCTTCACTGATGCATTCAAGCCTCTCACGAATCCTGTGATACGCGACATGTCACAGTGTGTGTCACAGGACACGAAACACCCGTCAGTCAATAGCATATCACAGTAGGCTTCCAGGATGCCCACGCACTCTTGCCACTGAGGAACAGTCTCTGTGACACTATTTACCAAGCTACTTGCATGGACAGATGCCTCTGGAGAGTATATCCCCATGGATAATGCCTAGGGTTAGTGTCAACTCTTCCCAAGTACACAATATGTCACTCCCTCTCTCACTTACCTTGTCCAGCTGCCGGGCCTTCCAGAGTACACACTGAACAGCGGAACTCAGGATGGTAACGTGTTGCACCTTTGACTCAGCTATAGCCTGGTCGAGTACCCGCTGAAGGACAGGCTGGGGTAAATGAGACAAAGTGGGCATTATTCGTGTCTACGTAGTGTGCCCAGAGTAAAACCCCCTTTAGCGACCAACATACCTTAACTGTCGACGGATGAGTACATGCTCCACCATAGAATGCAGAGTTGGGCAGAGAGAATATGAACTCTTGGAACTCGCTAAGCATCTCCTTCTCCAGTAGAAACAGGGACGTATCGAGATATGACTTGATGTCACCGGGCGGCATCTCTAAAACAGTACTGTCAGGCCGCTGCTGGAATGCTGATACGATCTCTGTATAGGAACCAAGACCAGTGATTGCCCTGATCGTCTCAGGAGAGAGGCGCTTAGGTACGTTGAGTCTCGCCTCCATGGTGTTCCTAAGTGTGGTGTGTACACGCAGAGAGTGAGGAAACACACTCCTGTAGGCAGACCCTACAGTAAGCGAGATGCGGTCAAACGGAGAAGTGGGCAACCAAACAGAGAAACAGAGAGAGAGTATACTTGTGACTGGTACCTAAGAGGCTGATGTAATCAGGAAGGCAGTTGGTCACAATAGGGGTGTCTGTTGCTCTATGCAGGTATGGATGGAGGGTTCCTCGCCACTGGCTGAACGACTGCATTAGGCCTCGCAAGCCGTCTCTCCTGAGGGCCAAGTGTTCGCGGTCGGAGAGGCCTCCGTCCACCACCCATCTCGTGTGCCCGTCTCCGTCGGGATCGGTCAGTCTGGCCGATATGTTCTGCATGTACACCGGATACTTCGGATATGGGCCACAGGATACACGTACGGATGTGCCATCGGCTGTTGTTATCCCGACCGCATGGTTTCCCTAGAGTGAGGGTATCACCACAAGAACACGTGGACTCAGAGTCTGAAAGTGATACCTGGAGGTATGGCCAAATGTCCTGGGCCGCCTTGCTGGGATCAGACCCCATCTCCCCCATCACGTCATCCTGACCCAGTTTCGCTGCATTGGTGTCTCCGTCCCCGGTGGCCCTGTTGTCTACGTTGAGGCAGGGCGGGGTGATGTAGTGGGAGGGGCTCATTGCCTTCAGCATCTGGCGCCATGGCTCTGAGTAGAGAATGCCGGTAGTGCCTGGGGGTGAATTTCAGGTGCAGAAGGTTGAGGTTAAAAGGGGAGACACCCACCTAGTGCTGCTGCCGCCATGGTGTCCAACATCCTCAGGAGGGACTTGGCTTTGTCCTTGAGGCCGGCCATGACCTCCCTCCTCACCATGTCAGTGTCAATGGACATGTCCTGATGCATAAGTGGCAAGGCGATCATTAGGGGCTAGGAACACTTCACGATAGGGGGTATGTATATGTGTAAATAATGACTGGTGGCTGGTCGTGACATACCTGAATCTTCCCTAGGACTCTTCTCTTACCACCAGAAAGAAGGTTCTGCATCTGGTTCCTCTTCCTAGATGACACCTCGGCATCAACCTTGCGCTCGATGTCCTACATATGAGAACCAAACGAACAGTTGGCAAATTGCTGTAAGGGGCAGAACCACTCATGATACGTGTGTGTTGGGGGATAATACACTATAGCAGTAACTGTGTATCCACACCTGAGACAGAGCCAGGCTGAAGCACTCTTGAATGCCCCCCCTCACCACCTCGTCCAGAATGTCTCTGATCTGTGCGGCAAAATACGCGTTAGTCTCTAGACTGTCTAGCAGCGGTCTCTCCTCCATGGCACACTCTATGTGGGGGAGAGGGGTGGTCAGTACATGGAAGCCCTGGGAGAGCTCCGACCTGGCAGTCTTGAACACATCAGAGAGGGCATCCGGGTTCATGATGGCACTCTGAGGTGAGGCAGGGCTACACATGACAGTGCATACGTCAAGAGAAGCGGCGCCAATACAATGCCGGAGCCCAGCGTAAGAGACACCCATTACCTGTGGAGTGATAGTCAGGAAGAGGGAGCAGACATCGCTGAGAGTGGCCTGGAATTCTCTGATACGGGGTCCTATGTCTACATCCAGGTACTGGGTGAGCAGTGGTCGATAGGAGTCTCCGAGTCATAAACGCAATTGTATGGTTGACCCACCATGAGGTTATCTTGTAGCCACTCAGCCCTTGCAGTGACCTCCTCTATGCCGATGCGATACTCGAGGGCATCCTGAGGATAGTGCGGCTTCAGGTAGACATACAATAGCAGTAACGTGTGTGACATATAGCCCTTACCCTGCAACTGTTGGTGGGCCGGCGTCTCTCCGCGGGACTAGCTGCCAAACACGCCCCCTAGGAGTGAGTAGGAGTAAGATGTATTTCCGCCTTGGGTGAGGCAGCGGCTCCAAATCGTACCTTGATCTGCTGCAACACATCACTTCCCAGCATCTCCTCCCTCTCTTGTTCCGATAGAGAAGATGGGTCTGCCACCCCGTGCGACATGGCCAGCACTCTTTGCACCACCAGTCTGTACCTCTCTTGGTAGGCGTCTGCTCGGCACTGCTCCTCCACAGAGACCAGGCCGCCAGTAGCTATGCCACGGTCCGTGAGACCACAAGTCCGTTGGTCCCCCATACCCCAGATCTCCTGCTCAGAGACACCAAGGATGGCCACCCCTCTGGGCATCTCCTGCCCTGCCAGCCTCTGCGTCGAAAGACGCACCCTCTCCTGTTCTAGCGCTGACCCAGGGGTGACAACGGCCAAGCAAGTCAGAGAGTCCAGCTACAGATGAGGCAGAAGAGAACCAGACGGCAAAGTATATATATATATATATATATCACTAATAGCTACAAGAGCAATAATACATAAGTAATAACAAATGGCTGGATGAAAGAATACTGGTCTGTACTGCCAATCTCGTTGAACACATACCTCCAACACTTCCTCGAGAGATATGGTGTCAGGTCCACTGTGTACAGTGTTGACAATACACGATGGGTGTATCTGGTGGGTACGCTGTGTGAGTGACGGAGCGATTGATCTGATAGTGTCACACTATCATAGTGTGCCTGGACATACAGACAACCAAGTCCATACCTCTCCTACTACCACAGATACAGTGCCCTCAGGACCTCGCCCCACCACCCTACAGGCTACCCAGTGCTCAGTCAGTCCCCCGTCTAGGGTACAGTACCCAACCCCCTCGACCCCACCACCAACAGAGGCGGCAGAGGTGTGCAAGAAGGCGGCATTGCGTTCCATGAACTCGGTAAGAGAACACCCTTCATCAACTGGTCCATACACATCACTGATGGAGTGTGATACGGACTGAGATCAGTGGATCTCAAAGAAGTAGTTGGTACTAGTCCTAGGATGACTAATGTCTCATGGGACTGATCATACACAGACGTATACAAATACCCCACCTTCTGCCTGATCTGCCTCTGACTGGGATGGGCCTTGGGAGCAGGAGGAGGGGAGAGAGAGGCAGACGATGAGTGGGTCATGGACTGTGTGCTGTGTAGTGGGGGGGTGGGGGAGATGGGTGGCAGGGAGGCCAAGGGGACAGTGGGGGTGGAGGATGTGTGCACATCAGCCAACATCTCAAGGGTGGCATTAAGGGTGTCTCTGATCGTACCCTTTCCCTTACCATTGGTATCGTCTCCTTCCATACCGGACTGATCCTGTCCCGGGCCTGTTAGGGTGGATATACTCTGACTGCCCCAATCTACAGGTCGACCTTCCCTCTGCCCCATACCACCTCTCTCTCTCTCCCTCTCCCCATCCTTAGAGAAGACCTTGGGCACCCGCAGCTTCAACTTAGCACCGCGATCTCTACCCCTCTCCCTCCTCGTAGCCCCCGGCCTCAGGTCCGCGCTCATACCGCCACCTCGCATGTCGGGTATTCCTGCAAGCACAGAGAAGCTGCGCCCTTTCATCCCGGCACCCCTCCGTCCCCGTATAGTTGACATACTTGAGAGGTCAGCAAGGGAGGCCGAGGGAGAGGTGCGTGTATGCAGCAAGGGAGAGGGCAGGTCCTGCAGGAGAGGAGACGTCTGAGGATGGGAATGACATGAAGAGAAGGAATGGGTAGAGCAGTGATATACACCTTCCCCCGGATATCTGGCAGAGGGCGGTTATGCAGGGGAGGGGAGAGAGACATGAGGCCGAGCCCTGGGCTCTCCCTCCCTCTCTCCCTCCCTCTCTCCACTTCAGACAGCCTCAGCCCCTGCTGCCCCTCACCCAGACCTTGGAACAGTAGCGAGGATGGAGCATGGGTCTCGGCTGTCTTGTCCTGCCTGAAGACAGGCCCCCCCTGGCTCCACCTCTCCTGGATGCGGCTCATGGCGGCCTGGGCAGAGGAACCCTGCGGTAAGGGGGGGGGGGGTATGGGGGATAGAGGGGAAATATTCTGCGCCA
>BDIP01000082.1:7193-28574 GCA_003568945.1 Kipferlia bialata
TGCACAGAGGGGTTAAAACACCCCCCCCCCCCCCCCCCATATCTGACCCATGCCTCATGGCGTCTTGTCACTGGGGTTGCCAATGCCATTCCCCACATGCGTCAGGGCATCACCATGCCGGCAGTGCCTAGCGATGCATTCCCAGAGCAGACAGAGGGGTCTCATGCGACTATGTCTCATGATGGTGCAGGTTCCAAGGGTGCTGCCGAGAGTCCCGCGAGTGTAAGGCTTGGTGAGCTCAACTGTCTCTTCCGAGACCTGGACAGGTGTGCGGCCATCTCAGCCCCTCTCAGCGACATCAGCATGGCACCAGAGGTACGGGGACCGGGGATGCTGTACCGGTTGGCTGGCTCACAGTACACACACACACATATTTGTATATACCCCACTCCTATGACCCTTCTAGCCCACTCCCCTGTCCCCACCCCAACTATCAGGCTGTGCACCAGGCGCTGTCCAGAGGGTATGTGGCTGAGTCGAAGCAGGCGTGGCTGGAGATATCAGCTGCGGTGGACGCGGTGCGCAAACAGGTGAGACTGATACTGATTCTATTACTATGTGTGTCCTGAATTTCCTCTACTTGTCCCAGCACCCTACATCATTCACCCTTCCCCTCCACTGATGTCACCCCTGGGTTATTCTCTTATGTCTTATGCCCAGCACCCGTGGGCCCTGTCTCCCGTACATGACACTCTGGCCAGGCTGGGCATGGGGATAGCCAGACAGCTGATAGTCAGGTTCAGAACAGCCCTGCAGGAGTGTCTAGAATATGATACTGACACTGATGGGTTGGAGGGAGGGGGAGAGGGGGGGTCAGCCCCTGTCTCTGCCCTTCAGACTCTGCTGGCCACTCTAGACAGTGACCTGGACACATGCCTCCCAGAGGTAGTGGCTGTATATTGATCATGCATAGCGTGTGTATCTTGCCACAACCATGATATATTCATACACTCAATTCATCCATGTACTTCTCTATTTATATATACCTACCGACAATCATATTGGCCTACTTATATGCTATTCATAGATACATATTAATATACACATATCTCATAGCCAGGTCCGGCCCCATGAGAGGACGGCCCTTGTTCTGTCTGCCTGTGCTGGTGTATACCCCAAGGGCACTGGGGGAAAGGGCAGGGTGCCTGTGTACATGTCTAGGGGTGTCTGTAGTAGGGTGCTCTCTGCCGCACATGCCGTCTACAGTGCCGACCCGTCTCAGTCTGTGGTAGTTGGACACACGGCCAGACACAACCGACTCTAGGTGCATACACACCCCATGGCCTACTCTGGTTAGACAAGGGCCTGACTATGGGGTCCCATTGGGGATCATGCTCGACGTTGAGGGTAGAGGGCAGAGAATAGTGTTCCTCTGGTGCGTTAAAAGCAGTATTCTCCCTTCCATGCCCCTCCTGGGTACAGTCACGAGGTAGTTCTCGTCTTCTATGTCAGGAACCCCATCATATGTAAAGGCGGCACAAGACACGAAGATACCGATGGCCTTCTCCTGCCGCGTAGCCCTATGTAGAGGCACTACGTCACTTTGCATGGGGGTGCCAGACACATCTGAAGGAGACGTCGGTAGTCGTGAACACCCGAGTGTCATGGATATGAAGGCGCCATGGTGCTCCACAATCCTCTGTTTTGGACAGCGACTGGTCTTCTCCATGTGGTATATACTGATGATTCATACTCGTATGCGCCAGGCTCTGATCATGCGAGTCGTAGGCACTGTGGAGTGTTGAGTCGGTGAGTGTCACAGGTGCACGAGGGGACACATTGTGTGTTGGTGTGAAGACCATTGGCTGCTAGAGGATATGCGTTCTCTGTCAGAGTGACACATTGACACCAACGAGTGTATTGACGGAGTCTGATGGTGCTCACATAGAATATACCATTTGGATGTGTGGTTGGGTGAGCCTGTCCATCTATTTCACCGTCATGTACTCTGTGTCTCTTGGATTATGTCCCTTACAAAGGCTCCAAAGTGGGTGATGTTGAACACACGTGCAAGTCTCAGCAGCTCTCTCAACAGAGGAAGGAGGCAAGTACGCTTCAGTGCAAGGTGTGCATCGTACGCGCCGTCAGGCCAGGCGTCCCCCGGCAGGCCGCAGGCTGCAGTCTCTATACGGTTAAACAGCTGGAGTTCTCGTCTTCTTCTGGGTAAGGGTAGTCAATGCAGGTGTATTGATAAAGTCAGATATCAGTATCAGTACTGACCTTCTTTTAGCTGACTCTGATGCACAGCTGAGACACGAAACAACAGCGATACCCTTCAGTAGGAGTTCCTGAAGGGTACCAAACACCGAGTGTGTCACTGCCAGCACACTTGGCATCACATCCTCCATCTGTATCAGTATCAGATGGATATATGATACTGATGATATGATACTGATACTGATACACTTGGCATCACATCCTCCATCTGTGGATGAGGGTGTGGTAATCAAAGGTAATCAAACACGGGTGCCAATGCTGCATAGGAAGAAGTGAGAAAATCATTCATTGCTGGTAGCCTACCAGAGGTAGGGCACCCACCTCTGGACGTCGGCACTGCACGGTCTGCCCCCTCTCCTCAGGCGACAGGCGCAGCATCCAGAGGGAGAAGGCCTGAGAAGGTCAGGTGGAGAAATGGGACTACAAACACAATACGTGACTCGGTTACCAACCTTGATGTCAATTGCGATGGACAGGACCTGTTGTTCGGATGTGGCTACCATGATGTCGGTCATGAGCTCCTTGAACCCCAGGGGCAGATAGTTGAGTATTCCAGACTGCTTTGCAGCCACATGAGAGACTCTAGAAGTGAGACAGAGCAACCAGGCATACACTTATCATGGCTCATACTGTGTGAAGAGTCGTCACTGACGATGGATGGAGGATCATGAGATGTGCCGTCAGGTGTCTAC
This sequence comes from Kipferlia bialata, assembly GCA_003568945.1. Lineage (NCBI taxonomy): Eukaryota > Fornicata > Kipferlia > Kipferlia bialata. Next base: position 10,103 of record BDIP01000082.1, read on the forward strand.
TCACCCTACGCTATGCATTCTGTCCGAGCAGCCACGGTGCAAACATCCCGTGACATGCTGTCTGTCGCACCCACATGTCTTCCCAGATGCCAAGCAGTCATACCCATGGCCTATGGCCGCCCCATGCAGGGCCAGAGTATGGGTGAGGTGGGGTATGTGGACTTGTCGGAAGTGAATGCACTATATTACTGTTGCTGGTGTAGGCAATGACCCATGTCAGTGATACCCATACCAGCAGAGCGGGTATGTACTTAGTGCCCCCAGGACTGGCCCTGACGCTGTGCACTAGGTGGTGCACTAGGTGCAGGGAGGTCAAGGCGTGGGACCTGTTGTGACCCGGGGCAAGACTATGGAACCCAGTGTCGGCTGTGATGACATAAGCTGCCGCAACCTCCTCAGGGACACCTGAGGTTCAGTAATGATAGTCGTAGCACATACTGATACTGATACCATGCAGTGCCCATACCGCTATGTAAGCAGTCTCTGAAGAGCCATACCCGTAAGCATCAGCTCGTCTGTGATGAACATGTGCATGATGGCCATAGACAGGGCCCTCTTGGGTAGGAGGCACTCCAGCGTAGTGGTGTCAAACCTCCGATCACAGCAAAACTGATCTAATGCACGTCTACCGATAAGAAGTCAAAGTGCCCTTATATCTTGAAGCCTCAGTCAAAGACTTTGACTCAAAGTCAGCCATTAATAATTACACTTATATACACTATATTCGGATACATGTGTGCCATGTACCGCATACAACTACCTACCTAACTCGGTCATTCTGTAGGCATGCTTGGTAGTGGTACTTCAAGTTGGATATTTGAGACGCCCTAGCCGCAGCCATTGGTTTTCTGAACAACCGGAGGGGTAGGTGAGGCATCAGGCTCTCCTTCATACTAGTACGGACCCTGGACTCTAATAGCGGACTGACCGTAGTACTAGTCCTTGTTTCTCTGTCCAATCCTCTCATCAGAGTGAGATGAGCCCTGGTGGTGAGGGATATCTGATGACCGACGAGGAAAGAGAGTCACGATAACTAAAACTATGAGTGACTCATAGTTTGAGTCTGTCAAGTTCGGAAGTACATACCAACCATACGTCGAACCTGTGCCAATAGATAGTTGTGGTCCCAGGTATGAGAAGCGGTGACCCCTTCTTGTCTCGTGTGTCAACATACTGAACAAAGCTCCAGGGTCCAACAAACTGAGTCAATCATCAATATACAATGCAAGTATCTCTAGAGTCATTAGTAGAGTAGAGGTCCTATATCCATCTCAGGCAGGACATACAGTTATAGATGACAGTACCTGGGTTCCATTGAAACGCGTAAACCTCATGCGACCCACCGCGTACTGGAAGTCTGGATGGTCCTTCTGGGGCAGGTTCTCGAGGGTGACTAGGGTGTGACTACGGGTGTCGGACAGCTGCGTTAGTACTCAGTAAGCCTGGTGACTCATATATGTATATGTGTAGGTATATATATGTGTAATCTCGCAGGTACTCATTTCAGGGTTCCTCTTCCGTGTCTCACCATTGTGTCCAGGTGGTCCTTCCAGGCAGAGAGAGGCTGGGTGAGCATAGGTGTAACGACACAGACATTACCATCAAGGTGAGGATATTCATATTCATACATTTGGGAGACTGTTCTGATATCTCACCCGACGCCGCAGACAGAACAATCTGAACCAAGCGTCTGTTACGTAGAGCACAACTGGTTGAGGAAGATTAGTGTACGGTGTCTGGGTGTCAGCGGTAGGACGTCATAATATTCGGTAAACCTAAATAGCAGTGAACTGGAATACGTCTCCATATGCGTATACCTCAAAACACCTCGCTAGCGCACTCATTGGGGGAACTGCCACCGGTGGCCACATCAGCCTGTTGGTGTACGGGGGTGGAGGGGGGACTGGTTGGGGGACCAGGTCGACTGGTACTGTCCGAGTCGACATTGGGACGGGAATGAGTGTATGCCCGGCTTCAATGTCGGCTGTTCCTGGAAACACCCTAGGTACATGGGACAGAACACTCCCAGCCACAGTGTGGAACTGACACAGTCGACTCGGGCCGTATGCTTCAGGTACTGCTTGGGCAAGGTCTTCCAGAAGATCCCGTAATGTATCGGATGTCTTATATACCCCTATCCCACTGTGCAGGTGTATACTGGATGGTGGCTTTGATATGTGCTCGGTAATCGGAGCAACAAGTGGAGGTTGCCCAATAATCCACTTCCTGGTGGTGAGCGAATGGGGTTGGTAACAGTGTAGCATGACAATTCTTTGATTCATGTGGGCATAATCATATACTGACTCGACTGTCCGTGCCTGAGTTCTGTCAGTATAGGCGGTGGCAGAACAAAATGTGCGACACAGGGTTGTAAGCAGTGTGGTACTTGAGGGAAGAGTTGGTAAAGGAGGAAGGCCAGTGGGGTAATCGCAGGTGGCTTTTCTCTTTCCACCATTCCGACCTTACGGCTCCCAGTTAAATGGGGAACGTCGTTGGATCGACAGTGAGGAGACTCCGAGTACAACAGGTTCATTAGCTGTGATTGAGTAAGAGGTATTGATTCCCACTCTATATACATTAGTATACGTCATCCCCTGATACAGTGGACTGATACCTTGTGTGCTGGTATGTCGACTGTCCCACTAGAGACACCAACTATCCACCGCAAGTACTGCACCTCTAGTGTCTGTGGTCTTGTGAATGATGGACACGTCTGCAGGTTAGAATGAGGTAACACTCACCCGTGCTGTTGTTGATATGGCCCATATCATGTGGGACTGGTAGAAGTCTACTGGTTACCAACTGGTAACCGAAGATCTTGATTGATGTAATGAAATACATTACTGTTTATAAGTTCCACTTACCTCGCTTCTCACTCTGTTCCAAGTGGATTGATCACTCAGTAGGGCCATGGAAATATGGGCAAGTGGGTTTGGGAAGCACCGCAAAGAAACAAAGGCTGTGAAGAACAAAGAGTGTACAGGAAGCAGCCACTTCCACGATAGCAGTACATGCTCTGGTAGACACAGGGTAGCCCCTGCTGTACAGCTGGCTTGGAGGGCCATACTCATGAATACCTGTATAGATTAGATATTCAATGAGCTGACTGTACTCATAGTCCAATATGGCGTGTAGTGAATTATGTTCAATTGTGCACTGCAGTTACATGTTTAGTATGACATAGCTCTGCCTCCACACCTGCACTGACGGCCGACTTGTCCTGGTGACCTCACATGACACTGACAGTGGCTGCACACTGACGTATGTGGCGTTGAGGGCCACAATTCCGGCTGAACCCACCTGCAACACCAGCCCTACACCACCTAGGAGACATCCAACACCTCTTGGCTCAGCAATTCGCTCCAGTGTGCTGCCAGCCACCACCATACACACAGCGGCCATTGACAGTAGGTGGGGCCGGGGTCCCACACGGAGAGGGGGACCCGTCCCTGAGGCAGGCAGTTGCAGACCTGCCCTCTCTACATACTTGGCATAGTCACAGAGGAGCAGCGAGGGAACCAAGTACAGGACAAGGAAGAGTAGAGTGATACCATCCCCTGTAAGGACCTTGAGTGATGCGAGTCCAGCGGCCTCAAGGCAGACGAGACTCAAACCAACGGCGGAGCAGAGAAGCAGGAGCGCCATCAACCAGTACCTGTAAGTGAGTCAATGTGATGACTCTCACAATATATATAGTCTCATAAAGGCGTACATTACTAGGCGAGACTTTGAAATTCAAAGTTTGAATAGAGGAAACCTTACTTTAGTTGCATCTCGTCAATACCCTGATGTCCTTGAGGGTTATTAGTACAGATGGCTAACAACTGTTGAACGGTCGCTAAACAGCTGGTCAGTGAGATTCTGACTGAGAAGAATGGCTCCCAGGGTATCTAGTGTGAAACCATCACATGGTAATTGAGGACTGGTAGATGGCTTCCTCATGTACTCTCTACAGGAACATACTTAGCAATATATTCTCAATGTATACAGTGAACTACAAATATACAGGGTGTAGGGACTATTTGAGAAATTGAGAGCACATGCCCTACAAGATACATTGTGGCAAGGCCAGAGCACTTGTCTATTAGTAGTCTTGAAGGACTCACTACAGCGGTTGTATGACAGACCCTTAACACTGGCAGATGGGAAACCATATGTACCAGATATATATACCAGATATATACCATACGTACTGGACCCTGACGGAGTCACCACGACGCGAGGTCACTCTTATCTCCGACTGTTCGACTCCTACCGAGGACTGACACAGACTCTGACACTGGTCAGAGGGTGCCTAACGCCAAGGGCTCTGACACGAGGCTACCACACAGTCCCACAGTCCCACAGTCCCACATATTATACCAACAAGCAGGGATCGCTCTAAAACACGTAAGTGGAGGGGAAGCTGGGTTGTCGCGTTCGCAATGCTGTACGTGAAACCGGTTTCCATTCCAGTACTCACAGTTAATGAGACTTGCAGCGTGTCCGTTAGCTCCCCACATATTCAGGCCACAGGCAAGTGACACACTATACAGAGGAGTGGAGCAGTGACGGACTAGTATTGTGGGTGGCAGGTGTGGGTTCATCGAACCTGTTCAAACCCCACTAATATCATAGTACACCTATGGGTATATGACACCCTACATGCCCTAGATCCCCATGCCGTGTAAGGACCAGTCGTACATATCCCGTCTCGAGCGTGACTTGCCACCAGTGGACCCCTCCCTCGCTACCTCTGGCCTAGTAGTAGTAGTAGTAGTAGACACAGCCCTAGCACTCGCACTGCTACCCCTAGAAGGGCCCCGAGAGAGGGGGGGTCTCTTAGCCGACATGCCAGACCCCACTCTGTCCCCCTCCCTGTCTCTGTCCGGCCTGCCCACCCCCACTAGAGACACAGACCCCCCGGCAGACACCGCTACAGACACGTCATCCACAGAGGGAGGGGCATGTGCAGAGGGAGGGGCATGTGCAGCTGCACCTACCTTCACCTTCTCTCTGCTGTCCTGGTGCTTCTTGTGCCTAGCAGCAGCAGGTGGCAGATGGGTAGAGAGGGTGGAAGAGAGGGGAACTGGGACAGACGGCACTGCTCCGGTGGGGACGTTGGCTATACGCTGTCTGCTTCCCTCCCGGGAGAGGCCCCTGCCCCTCCCGTCTCTCTCTCTCTCTCCATCTCTGGAGGGACCCCTCGAAGACAGACCCCCCGACCTCGGCCTCCCCTCCCTCTGGGCCGGCTCAGACACTGCGGTCTCACACACAGGGAGAGACAGAGGGCCGTAGAGATCCCGACGCACACGCTGTCTCTCCGACTCTCTCTGCTTCGTGTCGTGCTCTATTATCTCTACACCCCCAGGCCTGGCTGTGTCTGTGGCACCAGAGGAGGGGCGGCCAACAGACCTCTCCCGCTGTGGTTGTCTGTCCCCCGGTCTGTTTGCCTGACGAGACACCCTGTCTGAGCCAGCCTCTCTCTGGGTAGGGCGGGTGGCACCATCTAGAGCCTTCTCCCGGACAGATGTAGCTGCAGAGGCCCTCTTCGATGCTCCACTCTTCTGGCCCATACTGGTATTAGAATTAGGATGAGGGGGATGTAGGGCATAACTGAGGACAAATACAATACTTGGACAGCCACCAGTACATCTAGGCACCCCCCACTCACCTGAGAGATGCCTGTCTGATGCTGCCCAGCCTTGAGGGTCTAGGGGCTGTGCCCAGGGGCTGTCTACTCTTCCTGTCGGAGGCTTGCTTTGCAACAGCAGCTCTCTGCTGCTCCCACTGAGCAGTAGCCTCCGTATCTGTGTCAATGCCAGTGGCTGGACCCTTGACCCTGTCTCCCTCTCCCTCTCCCTCGGCCTCCGTCTCGAGCAGGGCCTCCTCAGCCACAGCCACCATATCATGGTCAACAGCACTATCAACAGCAGCTTGGGCCAGGGGCCTGAGGGTGAGAGCAGACGGTAACCCGCGAGTGAGAAGTAGTGACCGACACCCAGACCACAGACACCAGAGCCACTGCCCCCTGACCTTGTGTGCTGCAGCACTGCCTCCAGCTTCTGCTTGAGAAGGGGGTCTGTCTCAGACACTGCCACATGGAGTCTAGACCGCACAGTGGCCAGGCCATCGTCCCTAGGGGTGAGGGGGATATAGGAGACGGGTACACTGAATACCGACATATTGTCTTGAATGGACGCCATCCGTCTTGTTCCACAGCGTAGTATGTCTACCTGAATCCGTCGCCCTCTCCAAACTGAAACTGGCCCAGGGGGCTACCCAGGGCCTCCTCCTCCTCCAGCTCTGGAGGGTGAGGGGGAGACGTAGTAGGTGTATGCACTATATAGAGGAACGGGGCATGTGCACTAAGAGACCACGCCCGTACCCAGTGAGTGTGACACGAGGGGTGCGTTGATCACGTTGGTCTCTGCGTCTCTGATGAGGCTCTTGAGCACAAGGGGGTCGCAGGGGGGGACACCGCGAATGATGTCCTAGAAGGTGAGGCAGAGTTGAGTAGCTATGGCAGCGAATGTAATGTGAGGTACCTGATACAGGCCCATTATGATTGTATACTAAGTATAGTAATACTCACAGTTCGAAAAGTATGGACATCAGGCGTAGTGCGTACTGCACCCACCTGTCTATACATCTCTATATCTCCATATCTCCCTATCTCCATATCTCCACATCTCCATATCTACCCACCTGTCTGAGTTCACTGAGACACTGGTCCACCGCCTGTATCCGCCGGTGCATGGCGTGCTCGGCGGCAACTATCCTTGGGGGTAGTCACATATATATAGTCACACACACACATATATATATAACACATATATATATATATATATACAAGAGGCTCAACAAACACACACACACATATATACCTGAGGGTATCGTTAGCCCTGGTCACGGGAGGGGGGCGCCTGCCTGCCACAGAAGTGAACACGTCCTGAGGGGTGAGGACACATGGAACCATACACCCACAAGACTCTCTATGCATACACCCGCACCTGGAGTCCGTGTGTGTAGAGGGTGGGAGGGGGGAGGGACACGACGGCACTGATGGCAGACTCTGTGTAGGAGGGCGTGGAGTACAGGGAGGCAGACAGAGACTCCCCCCTCACAGAGTGCTCTCTGGCCTCACCACCCCCAGGGCCCTGTGCAGTGTATGTGCTGTTGGCAGCCCTGGGCGTCAGAGGTCACATATACACTAGAAGTGTTGAGAGTATGATGACACGTGTACGCGTCAGTATATCTAACAACACCCTGCACCTGTCTGCCTGGCTGGTGCGGCACATCCTGTCCATCTCATCAGCCGGGACCAACTCGGCAAGGGCAGTCTAGCATCAGATAACAGGTCGGACAGAAGGGGAGGGGGGGGGGGGATAATAATCAAACGATATTCCATAGAGTTACGCGGAAAAAGTGGTAGTGTTAGAGTCTATCATAATTGTGATTTAACTCGACTGCTCAGAGAGATGAATATTTGGAGAGTCCTGCATACACCCCAGTACCTCGATGGCCGTGAGTCGGGAGAACACAGCCGGGTCCGGCAGATACCCCCCGCCCATCCTGGACAGCAGAGACTCGGGGTACAGGAGGGCAGGGTCGACCTCCAGCTCGGCCAATCTGGGGGTAGGGGGGCAGGGCAGATATACAGATATGATGAGGCATGCACTGCTATATATATAGGGTCACAGGAACAAAACTGAGTGAGCATGTATATAGTAACTGCCACCGCACCTCTCTTCCACTGAGGGTGCCAGTTGACTGCCAATGTTTAGGATCTCGTTGAGCTCAGCCTCCGTGGGAACCTCCACCTCCACAGACACCCCCCCCTCTCCATCACCAGAGGCAGAGGGGTCTGGCCTGTCTCCTGTCTCAGGGACATCGGCAGTGTCAATGGAGTCATCGTCCCGTGCCTCACCGACACGAGGTCCCTCCTGATCCACGGCTTCTGGTGCCTGTGCCTGACTTGATGCTTCACCTCCCATCCCAGCACCCGCCTCTGACCCGGGGTCTGCGTATGTGTCCCCCTCTCCCTCCCCCTCCCGATGCACAGCCACTGCCTCGACCACCGCCTGGCACATGCCGATGCACCCATCCACAGTCTCAGTGTGCTGCAGCAGGGTCTCCACGTCGTTGAAGTCGTACCAGATGCTCTCTGTGGCGTATGGTTCAGCCTGGTCCTCATCCTCTACCTCAGGGATGGCTGCAATCAGGGACTCCCCCTCACACTCAGAGTCTGAGTCAGACACAGTCTGTGCCCTCTCGCCCTCCCCTGCGGATGTATCCCCCTCAGCCACATCACTACAACCCTCTGACGTAGCAATACCCCCACTGGGGGGTCTATGTGTATCAGTATCTGCATCAATATCTTCGGGTGGTGGGCTGAACTCCATGGGCACACCGGTCAGGAATGCGGCATCGCTGAAGTCAGCGCCATCGCCCTGCTCGGACGCGTCACCCATATTCACTCTTCCTCTATCGGTAACACTTCCAGACCTCTGGGTGACTTGGCTACCCTGCACAAGCGAGCTATATAAATAGCACTGAAAAGAAAATCTGAGTGGCTTGGTTTGCAAAAACAGTCAAAGTTGACTAAGCCTCAACCCTCATTTTTGATTTTGACAACGGCCTGGCAGTACGGCCAACTTGGCCAGGCCGACAGTCTTCTTTCAGGTGCTGACGGATGACAGAGGAGGCCCCCCAACTCTCTGTATTTGGTATCCTGAGAGAGGCTCTGGCCGACCACAAGGTATGGCGAAATTTGATACTCTACAATGTAGAGTGGCAGAGTTTAGACTGCAGTTAGTGATCAGTGCCCACACATTGAGTAGATGATACCACACATGGTTCTCCCCCCCCCCCCCCCCCCCCCCCCCCCTCCCTTTACCCCCCACCCCCCCCTCCCCCCCCCCCCCCCCCCCCCCCCCCCCCCCGCTCTCTCTCTCTCTCTCTCTTTTTCCGTCCTGCCCCCCCTCCCCCCTCCCCTCCCCTTCACGTCCCGTAGTGCCTGTGTCTAATCACTCTAGTTGTCAGTCTAGTGGTAGCCTCTGCCGTGTGTGAAGAGACCTCCTGTCTAAGGCTGGCCCTGATTTCTGATACCGACGCTGTCACCATACTAGGGGTCCCTCTGGTCACCCCGACTGCACTAGCAGGTCCTGTCCAGCATATATCCATGCCACCTATTGTCTCGCGGGCCCCATACAGACCCTGCATGTCAGCAGCCTTTGACCCAGACAACAGGTGGGGGCATACTTGCCAATGGTATTGTGCACTCGCTCACTGTATATAATAACCGCTAACAAATCATTAGAGGTCACATGCAGAGCAAATGTTCTGTTATCCATGGTGTACTGTTAGAGTGCTGCTCTCTCATAATACTCTCAGATAGTGTCTTATATCAGTGAGTGTCTTGTCGTCTCTGATGGGGAAACCCTGGTATGTGTCAATTCTGGCAGTGGCGAGACAACACACACCTTTAAGCACGGGAGGGAAGAGGTGAGTGCATGTCTGTACATAATTATATGTCTGTGTATATACTAGTATCTGTCTGTGTCCTTATGATCAATGAGGGACTAGGGCGTCCCCACTCCATGCTGACCTCCAGCCCTACATCAATGACATCACATTCGTCCCTGGTTCAAGGGGGGTCTTTGCCACCTGTGACTCAGGTGCCACTTTCTGTTGCAATACCCTCAGGCTCACGTAGAACCTATAGATACAGTGCATCATACACATAACACTCAGGTGGACGCATATTGAAGTGGTCTCTGGATTCAACGGAACCACTAGGTGTCCATGGAGAGATGCCAAGTGTACTGGAGGTGACTGAGATGGAATTGAGATATGTCTCCCTACGGTATTGTGTATTCTCTGACCACTCAGCATGTGTCAGTCCTGCCCAACCATGGCTGGTGTTGCCCACAGAGTGATGCTGGAACCAGATGCTCAGACAACCACCCCCTTATCCTCACTAACAGTCTGGGTCGTTTTGTTATAAGCTGCCCAGTACAGAAGGTGGGGACAAACGCTCCGATATTTAGTATTTCTATTTGATCAGCATATCTTCATGTGTCTACTATAGCACATTCCCACCCCTCTTGATACATATTCTCACTCACTCCAGGTCACATCCGAGTGTTACCCGCGGGACATTGCCCCCCCCAGGATAGCTGCAGACAAGGGCACGTACGAGGGAGAATGGCTCAACGGGATGAGGCACGGGTATGGTACATGTGTCATTCCTCCCGCTCTTGGGGACCAGGCATACACGGGGGAGTGGAAGGAAGACCTGCGATCTGGGTTTGGAGTCATGACGTATGGAGACGGGACGATCTACCGTGGGCAGTGGAAGAACGACTTTGCCAGTGGATACGGTTGTATGACCTTCCCCAGCGATGGTGATGAGATCCGGGGTCAGTTCTTGACTGGAATGCAGGATGGTTATGCTGTGTGTACCCGTGCAAGTGGAGAGGTGTACGAGGGGGAGTGGGTGAAGGGCAAGAGGTGTGGACATGCTAAAGTGACACACCCCAATGGTACTGTGACGGAGGGAGAGTATAAGGACAACAAGCCATGTGGTGTTGCCACGTGTGTATTCGACAATGGGGACATGTATGAGGGGGGCTATATTGATGACAAGATGTGTGGACATGGTACTCTGACACGTGCTGATGGTAGTATGTACGAAGGAGAGTGGAAGGACAACATGAGACATGGGTATGGCGTGACGCACCACGCTGACGGTGGGGTGTATAAGGGTGACTACAAGGAGGATAAGCGGTGGGGGCACGGTATTATATCTGCTTATGGTGGTGGAGTTGTGGAGGGGGAGTGGGTTAACAATGTCCTCGTAGGAGAAGTGACCATGAGGAACTCTAGAGGGACATACACCGGAGAGCATGAGAACGGTTTGCTTCTTTGCAAGGTGGGTAGGGCTCACACAGTATCGCAGCTCAATTACATACTGATTTCCACCATGGAGCCATATTCCTACTCTAACACTGTACACTAACAGATTGGGTCACATCGTAACGTGTACAGTGCATTTCTAATTGTACTACCACTTTGTTACGATATTGTGTACTATATCTCACGAGTAGCAATTGAGGGACCAACTGTTCCAGAGCATCGTGATGGAATACATCAAGCTGCCCTTTGGAGCCGCTCTCGGGGATCTCAGCGTGGACTACGGCAACGTTCCTGTGGATTCGGACTCTACACGTATTCTCTACCTGCCTAACACTGGCGTCCTCAGTCTCACTCATCTGTGTGAGTCTCTTCGCACCCTCTCTCTCTCTGTCGTCAACCTGTGTACAGTCAAGAGCCCCAGTGCCCTGAAGCGGATACTAGCTAGTGACCCAAGAGTGGTAGTGTGCACCTATGACTTCATTCATGCTGTGTCAGGAACCAAGACATACAAGCTTCACTTGGGTCTCTGGCGGGAGCTAGCGCGTAATGACACAACTGCCCGTGTGTTTATGTGTCTAGATGAGGTAAGTCGTCTCAACATGTGTGTCGGTCCTGACTGTTACAGTATCAGATATGGTACTAACGACAGGATGAGGTGTATGAAAATGAGCAGGAGGCAAGGGAGAGATATACAGATCTGGCTCGTCTTCTCAAGGCCCAGTACGTGGACAAGTTGTCAGAGGCCAAGAGAAATCTACTGTGGGATGCAGGTGGGAGGTCATTGTGCTGATAGAGTATTTATGATTGCCATACAGTATTTCACACTGTGTGGTTGATTACTTCTGCTGTTGAATGGGTGATTGACAGTGTCAATTTGACACCTGACTATCTCTAACCCCAGTCGACACTCTGCAGTGCATACCCCTCTACAGGTACTTTGAGGATGTCTGGGGGGGTGTCAAGCTGGAAGAGTAAATATGACTCAACGATTGAATTGGTTATTTCACTAGTTTTTGGGTAACAGTTGCTAACACTCTTTGATGAAAGATGGTATATTATGTAGTGACTCCATCACATCTACTAGAGAAGAGATGGTTTTGACAGTGGTACCAAAAGAAAGAAGACTCTCTGGAATTGAAGATACCCTCAACCAATTCAAGAGGTAGCTCAACACACCATCTATCGTGATATTGGACATCGTACTGAATCCACCCACTGTACTCTCTACAGTCCTGTTTGGATAGGCCCATCCTGTTTGTGTCCCTGTGTCTGTATGGGGACTCCACCCAGTCCACACATGCAGCAGGGCCCGTGGGAGAGGTATGGGGCGCAACCCACACGTTGTTATTCTTGGAATTCTCTCAGTCACCCACTGTACTATTTGCGTCAAGATGGGTATCTACCTAACCCAATAGGCCGAAGCCTGTCACGGGACGACAGACCCGCATGAGGTGGACTACTGATATGAACATTGCTCTCTACCATGTCCTGAGGGAGCAGGGTCTGGAGAACATGACCCCGTCCTCAGTGTTCAACATGATGAGGAAGGGATGGCCTGGCCTCAAATACTGCCATGTCACAACAAGACTCCAGGGTGTGTGTAAGCGTGTCCGTCAGCTGTCCGGCCTTAAGACTAGGGGCTCGGTGACTCTTAGGAACTCTGACCTCCCTGACTCCTGTGAGTTCATGCTGTACAGGCGCCAGCTCAATGACCCTGCCACCAAGGAGAAGATTGAGCGGGCGGCCAGGCTAGGGATACCCCCCGGAGCCCATTCTACTCCCCTTCTCGAGGTGTCGTCGGATGATCCCACTGAGGACTCCGCTCAGCCTGCAGAGCCCCCCAAAGCAGGAGGGGAGAGCCCCAGTCCACGGCTGAAGCCTATAGTGCTGAGGCCTTTGACTGTAACGGCTGTGGTGAGTGAGAGGCTCATACAGTTTATTGTAATCTGCAGTGTTTCATGCTGCTGTATTCTCTGGAGTATATTTTCTACACTAAGTAATGCTTCTGCCAAGGAAGGATTTTTGACATGATTGTAGCAGACATATACACGTCAGAGAGACTATGTTCAGTCAGTTCACTGATGACAGACTGAGACTCAAGCCTGGGGGGGCAGGGGGTCGGCTGACCTAGACAGACAGCAGCAGGTGCTAGACGACTGGACAGCGAGGCTGGACGTCATCCCAGGGGAGAAGCCCAAGCATGTGCTGAGCATCCATCTGCCACCCCAGATGAGAACTGCAGTGGAGGAGCAGGAAGACGAAGAGGAGAAGAGACAGGACGAGGAGTCAACCACCATCAGTCTGAGTCCCGACGAGGTGAGTAGTGCAGGAGAGGAGAAAGAGATACAGCCGGAGGCAGCAGACGCTGAGGCGGTGCCAGACCCAGGAGTAGAGACCACGCCACCTGCCCCGGTGATGGAGCCTGTCCAGAGAGTGCCAACAGTAGTGACAGAGGATGGTGAGATGGTGTCGCCCATTCAGGAGAGAGTGACTGCGGCTCCTCCCCTCCCCTCTCTGTCCCCTGTGATACCATACCAGCCCCGCCCTGTGGAAGTAGCACCTGCCTCACCCACCCCGGACACAGAGGAGCCTGAGTCCACTCCTGAGGTCAGCACTGACCTAGCAGACACACAGCCACTGGCAGGGTCTCCTGTGGCCGAAACTGATACTGGCACAGTGCCCACATACACTGGCCCTGCTGACATTGCAAGCCTGTGTGACTGGCTAGCCACGGGAGGTGACACCCTAGAAGAGTGTGCTACCCTCATTCAGGCACAGACCACTGACCTCGCTGCGGCAAGGGAGACAGGAGAGACAAGGGAGGCCCAGGAGAGACAAAGTGCAGAGCTGACGGAGAGAGAGAGGGCAGTCAGGGAGAAGGAGTCGCTGTTGCAGGAGAGGGAGACACTGGTGAGGATGAGGTTCACCCAGGCTATCGATAAGGGGAAGAGGGTGAAGGAGAGAGAGGCGGCAGTGAGTGAGAGAGAGGCCCTTGTTGATACTAAGGAGAGGGCACTGGAGGAGAGAGAGCTAGCCCTGGAGAGAAGGAGAGAGGAGGCAAAAGGTATGGATGCCCTCAGGGTCAAGCTTGCGGCTAAGGGCAAGAGGATCAAGGACCTCCAGGTGAGGGTGGAGCACCTGACCCAGTCCCTCGATGTGAGTCAGACTGCACTGCAGAGAGAGCAGAAGATGTCTGAGGCTCTGTGGGCAGAGAAGACAGAGAGAGAGAGCAAGTGGGAGGAGAGCAGCGCTAGTGGGTCACCTGGGGACCGCACTACTGGCTACACACAGGAGTCATTGGAGTCCTTGGAGTCACTTCCAGAGTAAATATACAGGGTAATGACTACGTACGTTGCCATGTGTGTGTTTCTCTCTCCTTGAGAATCGTACACTCTCTAGAGCCACTTTGGCACAAATATACAAACCGACAACCCTACAAGTGTACACGTTGGTCTATTGCTCGTGGATCCCTCACCCTGACAACCCTTGGTAGGATGAGTGAGTGGGGCGGGACCGGCGCAGATACACTCATTACCGGCCTTCAATACGAACCCATACACACTCAATCTCTATGCCAGCCTCCGGTCGTACTGTCTGGTCTGTGCCGCAAACTGCCTCTCCTCCTCTACCGGCTCTGCCGCCACATCCACCTGGGCAGCCTGTGCGTACTGGGTGAGCAGTGCCCTCAGCTCCTCGTTCTCAGAGGCGATGGCCTCATTGCCGTCAACTAGCTCAGACCGCCTCCTGAGGGGTGAGTCCCGGGTTCGATTCCCACCATGGGCAACAGTGTATTGTGTATAGAAGTGTGTCTGCGTACCTGAGTGTCTCGTGGTAGGAGAGAAGTAGGACCTCGAGGCTCTTCCATGCTAGGACACGCTCCTCGGGCACAACCCTGGCAAGCCTGGGGTGGGTGGGAGAGGAGAAGAGAGACAGATAGCCTGTCCCAGAAAGCCCACTCCGCATCAATACAATATAACCCCTCATACCCTCTGTGTACATGACATGTCGCCAAGCACACTATCTATCATATAATATACACGGTGTCTGTATCTGCCCCCACCTGTCCCAGAATGCCCTGCTCTGTCTCTCTGTCCTGCCCCAGGCTGAGGCACTCTGCGTCTGGCCACCCGCACCTGGCATCTCGCCATCACCTGGGGGTGAGGGTACAGTGCCACACCGTGTAGCAACATACTGGTATAGAGTGTTGTCTTACCTCCCAGTGTCCTCTGCTCCTGGGCGAACTTCCTCAAGGCAGGAAGGAGGTCCTGGGGTGAGGGGGGGGGGGGGCATCATTACAAGGGAACGATGTGTGAATCATGCTTCAGCACTGAATTACCCATATTGGATACGAGTCATATACATGTGCATACCTGTCTCGGGACGAGCTCGTCGCACATGCCATCGACGGAGACAGCGGCAAGGAGCCTGGGGGTGAGAGAGAGGGAAACAAGATACATGGATACGAAAGGATTGGAAAGGGGAGGGTGCCATACCTATCGAGGTCTGCAGGGGACAGGATTCCAAGGGAGTACAGGAGGGCCTGGGGTGAGAGGACCAGACTATATATGAGGTGACAAGCCAATTGTTTGCATACCTTGGTCTGGATGGGTCCCTTCTCCTCTCCCTCCTTGGCCGCTGCCGGCTTCTCGGCTGCCTCTCCCTCGGCTTCCTTCTCAGGGAGGGTCTCATCCCCATCGAGGGCCTAGGATGAGACAAGATAGATACTAACAACACACATATAGATGGTACTGTGTAAATGCCATTCATATACACACCTCAAGAAGCTGTGGCTCACTGAGGAAGGAGCCCTCTCTGACCAGGTCTCCCAGGAGACGCACGGCACGCTCTGGGCCTGCCTTGCAGTTCTCGAGGGGGTCAGCACTAGGAGTAAGGGGAGAGAGAGATAGTGTGTGTGTGTGTGCGTGTGTGAATATATATACCACGCACCGTGTCTGCTTGTCGGCCTCTGCCTCCTCCTCCTCTGTGGGCACAGCCCTGGGCTCAAACTCAGGCACCTGGGAGTGAGATATACATAGAGAGATACGATACTTGCAACACATCTTGGAGAGTATGAGAGAGAGAGAGAGAGAGAGACCCTACCTGAGGGGGCATCCAGGATATGTGGAGGATCTCCTCGGCAATGAACTTGTCTGCCGCAATGACACGCCTGAGCTCGGCAGCAATCCTGGCATAAGCATAGATTGAAAGGAATATACAGTACATCTATGTTGGAATATGAACTACTGGACAATAGCGTACACACCTGTTCTCGTGCAGGTCCCAGAGGTCTCTGTATCTGGCGGTATCAGCCCTCTCGAAGTGCTTGAACTTCTTCTGGAGGTCCTGAGGGTCAAAAGGGAGAGGGGAGAGAGAGAGAGAGGGAGAGGAATGGTGGAGAGAGAGAGAGAGAGAGAAAGAGAGGTGTATATGGGTGTATACCTGGAACAGAGCGGCAGTGCGCCTGTACTGGTCGGACAGGGCCTCGTTCTTAGCCCTGGGGGTCAAGAGGCAGACATCTAGACAGTAGACGGGAACATACACTATATCAATAGTAGTCACTCTTGTACCTGAGGGAGCTGTTCTGGGCGTTGTACTTGGATATGAGGGTGGAAAGGTGGTTCTGGAGGTGAGGGGAGGTTAAAGGTACAGTGGCACACCATATGTATCATTGAAGGATGCATGTATGATAACATATGTAATGTAGGAGTCCCACCTGATACCGGGATATCTTTCTCTTCTGGTGCTGCATGATGCCGTTGCACTCAACGTCTCTCTCTGCCAGTAACCTGAAGGTGAGAGAGGTTGGTAGGGGAGAGAGGGTGGGAGGGGGGGAGAGAGTGAGGTTGATAGAGAGAGATGGACCCCCACCTGTAGTTGTACTCCAGCTTCTCAGTGTTGAGCTGGTACACTGCCCTCATCTCCTGCAGCTGTGCCTCCAGGGTGGCGGCCTCGGCCTCAAGTCTCACCTAGGGGTAAGAGGGGTATATAAATAAAAATATCTCGACCTCAAGCCTAACCTGGAGGGTAAGCAGGTATACATATATAGGTATATGTACAGGTATATATTTGCTGCCTCGGCCTCAAGTCTCACCTAGGGGTAAGAGGGGTATATATTGTAAAGAGCAGTGGAGTAGAGCAGGAGCGGGTGGGTGACCCAGAGGTGTGAGATGCGGGGGGGGGGGGGGGGGGGGGGGGGGTTGGAGAAAGAAGGGGGGGGGGGGGGGGGGGGGGGGGGGGGGATTACACATAGAATACAGGATTACATGTCTGTATACACTATCACTTCGAATATACGAGGAATACTGCCACGGAAGAAAGAGAAAGTCTATGTTGGAGAGAGATGCTATGATGAGTGACATTCAGTGAGTAACAAGCGATGTTAGAGGGAGTAATGCACAATGATACCGACTCTGTCAGTACCGGTACCAAACACATATATGACATACAAGTCCCACAATAGACAATTTTGGGGACTGCTAGAGTGATGTAGACATCTAGAACACTACATAGCATGGCCGAAGGCAAAAGGAGGCCACACAACTAGGTATATATGGAATTACAAATAGTTGGTACCGGTATCATACACAATGAATACCATAGTATACCCACACCCACACTCTAGACCATCTAGCGCACATATACAACTACCCACCTCCTGGAAAGACTTCAGAGCGCCCGTGTGCACCTTGCCCAGCTTGGCAACGGCAGCCTGGGAGTCTGCAAGCTCCCCCTCCAGCTGGTTCCGCAGCTCATCCAGCTCCTGGAACTTGCGGTTGGCGGCCTGAGAGAGGCCAGACTGGGCCTGACGAAGCTCCCCCTCGTACTGCTCGCGCAGAGTCTCGTTCTCCTCGCGGAGACGGGCCATAATGATCGACTGCTTCCTCAACTCCTTCTCTGTCTGCAGCATGTACGCCCGGCGGTCGTTCTGGAGCATTCTGACCCTCCTCTGCAGGGAGGCGAGGTCTCCCTGCGTCTTGGGGTCTACCCTAGGCTTATCGTCCATCTCAAACTGCCTTTGAAAGCCAGGTTTGCTGAGCTTTCAAATTCCATGTCGAATCGGCAAAACTGAAATCTCAAATTGAGGGTCATCTTGCTGGTGTGGTCTCTTCACCATAGCCCCACGTTGCACTACCCTACCCCCTGCTTACCTGTTTCCCACCATCACCCGCAGTAGCTGTAGGGCAGACTGAGTGCCCATGTACCGCACCATGCGTGGCGGGGCTGTGCAGCCTAAGAAGGCGCCTGCCATCACCCAGGACAGACTGTTTCTGTGGGGCGCCACCAGCCTGAGGGGGAGGAGGTTCGAGAACGAAGACGCAGAGACGCTCTGCAACCTGTGCGACGTGGATCCAAGGTATATATTGACTTGGGATGTCTAGGATATACCATGTTCATTATCACTGTTGCTATTGGTACCGGTACCGGTACCATTCTCAGTCTAATGTTTTGTGTGAATGACGGCTCAGTTACACCCTCGTACCTCGTCTGGTGTACCAGTATTGTGTGTAATCAGCGTATATGTGTACCCCTACCCCCCCCCCCCCCCCCCCCCCCCCCCCCCCCCCCTCCTTCT
>BDIP01000083.1:0-10821 GCA_003568945.1 Kipferlia bialata
GGTCAACGTCATTGTGGAGATTGCCATAAACAACAGGTACATAGGGTATATATATATACTACATGTATAGGTATACATATATACAAATATGTATATGAATATATGATGGCAGTGGTCAACGTCATTGTGGAGATTGCCATATTATTATATACATATGTTTATGTAGATATGTATGTCAGTGTGGAGATATGTCAATGTATGGATATGTATATATATGTATATAGATATATAGAAATGTATGTAGTGTATACATACTGACCCCAGTGGCTTTGCCGCGTCTCTGTCCAGGCGTCTACTGGAGCAGGGGGTGTCACTCATCGGACACCTGGCAGAGGAGCCATCAGGTGTGTACATATACGCGTTCACCCATGGTATTATGTATCTGCAGTCCACTATATATGCACAGTAGTGCTATTGGAATAGCTTACCGTCCAATACATATGAGGCACATTCCTATTCATCTACACAATTCTCTCTCACCCTAGGCGAGAACCTCGAGCTCCTCAAGAACACCCTGCGTCTGTTGTTTGAGGGTGCAGTCAGGGGGGTGTGGGGGCTGGAGTACTATGCAAAGGTGGGTTTTATATGTAAGTGTATAAGGGAGTATATATGGTCTCCACCTGTTTGGTTTTCTGGTTAATACAGCAGTGTGTTTATACCGTGTCACATATGTATGGTCACAGCCTGTCCCCTCTCATCTCTATGCCACGCAACCTATGTGATTATTGTGGTTGTATTGATGTGTATACAGTGACTGTGCCCTCACTACCATGCCCCCTAATGTCTAGGCCTTCCGTACGCTGTGCAGAGGGGTCAACAGCAGTGCCACACAGGTAGGGTGATATGTATATATATATATAGTATATTATATATATATACATAGAGAGAGAGAAACCTGTGTGCAGAGTGGTCAAGGTGTTGCAACCCAGGTGCAGTGAAGCGAATTAAGTGAACCATATATATACCCATAGTTTATTTCATTATTGTAATTATACACCTCACGTGAATATATGTGTATGTGTATGTGTATGTGTATATACCTCACCACAGGTCATGCGTGAAGAGAGGCAGAGGGCCAAGGACAGGGACAACAGAGAGCTGCCACCGGATGGGAGGTATGGTAGTGTGTACAGAGACTCTCTTTCTTATGAGCCTAGGTATCTAGTGCTCTTTACAATAATCATGTATATGTATATATATATATGTTAACAGAGAGTTGCCACCAGAGGGGAGGTATGGTAGTGTATCAAGTGCGACGTGTAAAGGGACTCTCGTTAGTGCTTAGTCTATCCAACTGCTCTGGGCCTGGTGTCTTGTGCTCGATATATTTGTATATCTATATGTATATCTGTTACTACTATTGTTACTCCTATCTCACCCCCAGGGGCCCCGGTGTCCTGTACCCTGTGCAACACTTGTGTATATATAATTATATATATATGTGTATATATGCAATACTCCTGTCTTATGCATAGGGGCCCCGGTGTCCTGTACCCTGTGCTGCTGGGACAGCTCAAGCTCAGTGTGCCAGGTATGTATCTATAGGCCTATAATGATGTGTATATATATACTATATGTATTGCAATGTGTGTTGGGACAGCTCAAGCTCAGTGTGCCAGGTACACTACTGTTATATACATATTGTATTCATACCTATGTATTGTATATACTATATGTATACTGTATGTATACTGTGTCATGTACCCCGTGCTGCTGGGACAGCTCAAGCTGAGTGTGCCAGGTACACTACAGTGTATATGTATATATACCTATGTATTATGTACTATATATACTGTATACTGTACCCCGTGCTGCTGGGACAGCTCAAGCTGAGTGTGCCAGGTACACTACTATTATATACATTTATACACATATTATGTATGTTAACTATATACTGTACAGGTATGGATGCATTGTTGAGTATGTCATTTCTTTCTCTACATGTGTGTACATACCTCACCCCAGACCTCATTGGGGTCGGCCCAGTTGGCACTTCCCACCTCATTACATACCATATCTCATTAAATATGTACATATATATATGTATGTATGTATATACACACATGTACACACCTCACCCCAGACCTGATTGGGGTTGGCCCTGTTGGCAGTCCCGACCCACCCCTGCCAGCACTCATGGACATGGAGGGAGGTGTGTATTTATATAGTATTATACATATAGTATTATACATACGTAGAGATATATATATATATATAGTATGTTGTAGATAGACCCACCCCTGCCAGCACTCATGGACATGGGGGGAGGTATGGAAGGATGGCTGTGTATATATATACATATATACTATATATATTGCAATGTGTGTTTATGATTTAGTATACTGGTGTTGGATGATAGTATAATAATAGTGTATATAGGTACATCGACATGGAGTGGTACAGTCACAAACACACATACTCTCTCTCCATCTACATACTAGCTATTCACCGTGTGCATCTGCGTCTCCCAAGTACATATCTCTGTACATATAAATATATATATATATGCATATATATGCATATATACAGTCTGCTCTCTCCCTGTGTCTAGGGAACTTGCCCTATCTCACTATCCCCCACCCCCAGATGTCTCTGCCTCTCTCTAGTTTAGTAGTATATACTCTACACTATACAGCCTATTTAACTACTACCCCCAGATGTCTCTGCCTCTCTGCGACCCCTCCAGTCCAAGGACGAGCCATGCTCAAAGGTATGGGTTGTAGTGTATAGTCTCTATATATAGTCTCTCGATATTGTATATATATACTATATATATAGTAGTATATGTATAGTGGTATATATGTCTGACGAGCCATGCTCAAAGGTATGGGTTGTAGTATATATATATGTCTGAACATGCTTATTATTATTATGAATGGCATCTATACTTCACTGAATAGCACTCTATAGGCCAAGGACGAGCCATGCTCAAAGGTATAGGTTGTGTATGTATATGTATCAATATTTCACATCAGGTTGACCCCGTCTCCCAGTCCCTTGGCGATGTCTACTGTGCCGTCCTGACCAATGTCCTGCAGTGCATGCTCAACATGCTCTATGCACTGTTAGACACAACAAAGAGAGTGATAGAGAGGAACAGGAGGTATAGTGTATATATGTATATGTATATATACATATATAGTAGAGTATATATGTCCTGCAGTGCATGCTCAACATGCTGTATGCACTGGGGGATACTACAAAGAGAGTGATAGAGAGGAACAGAAGGTGTGGGGTATATGTATATGTATATATATATATATAGTAGAGTATATATGTATCTATGTTACCATAGTAACTGAGGAGTGTTCTCATATGTATTAGTGCCTACTAGTGGCTACTATCCAACGCTACGTTCTACTTCCAAACCCCCCCTTTACATACATAAATGTATATATGTATTAATGTCTATATACACTACTTCCTACCCCCAGGGCCGTCCATATTTGTATATATACATATATATATATATATATATATATATTACTTCCATCCCCCAGAGCCGTCCAGCGCACTGGTGTTGTATCCGATATATATGTATATATGTATTAATGTCTATATACAATACTTCCAACCCCCCCTTTACATATATATATATATATACAATTCCTCCAACCCCCAGGGCCGTGCAGCGCACTGGTGTGGTCACTGAGGTGAATGGAGAGTTGGAAGAGGCCTGGACACGGGTGGTGACACAGGAGCACGAGAGGATATACACGCTGCTAGGTAGTGATACAGTGATGCGTAGAATTATAGATACAGATATAGATACATTATGCATAAGCCACTGATTACTTTCGCACGAGAGGATATTCATTCTGCTAGTGGGTGGGGTCGTATGTGTATATGTGTGTAACTGACAACACTTATGCCACTGATTGTCTTCTGGGGCCTGCCATTGTGTCTGCATATCTAATCTAATATGTCTCCATATATCTCATCCTAGGATATGTGTGTCACTATAAGTTCGCATACTGATGTAGTGACACTTAGTATGTCTCCGTGTATCTCCTCAACCCCCCTTCTCATCCAGGCTATGTGTCTGTGTACGGGAACTTCAGAAAGAATGTGCTCAAGCCAACACCTGACCTGGAGGTATGTGATTATACGTATACGTATATGTATATGTATATATATCCATGTTCCAGTGCTGTTAAAAGCAGTATCACCCACAGATAGTATGCTATTACAGTGGCATCCTCATGTATGTATCACGTCAAGATTATTTATATATATATATATATATATATATTTATGGATATATATGCACGGTTCTCATTGACCCAGGTCAACCTGACTGAGGAGGATGACATGTTCATAGACTGGGCCAATGCAAGGGGGGGAGGTATATGTCAATGTGGATGTATGCCCATCCCCTGACCTCTTGAGTCATAGACCTCCCCTGTTCCTCTCTCTCTCTACCCTCCCTCCCTCCCTCCCTCTCCCCCTCAGGTGTTGACCTCCCCCACTTCAATGAGGCAGAGTCCATGTTCGATGACCAGATGACAGCAAACTTCTACAACGAGTGCGTATATATATACAGTAGTATATACTATATATACTACATGTACTGTATATACCATATAGTGTATACATACTATATATACATGTTCGAAAACTTCTACAACGAGTACGACTATGCTTGACTCCTTATGACTATTGGACTTTTACAGACTGTATGTCTTGACTCTATCTGACTCCAGGCTCTACCCCCTTCGCAAGTCCCTGCCTGCTGCCATGTTCCCAGAGGTATCTCTCTCTCTCTCTCGCTTCCCTTCATTCATAGTCTTGTTAGCATATTACTCCAATTGATGTATTGGTCTCCCTCTCCCTCCCTCTCTCTCTCCCCTCTCTCCTTTACCCCAGGTTGTTGAGACTGACGTCCCTGTGGAGAGACACGACCCAAAGGAGGTACATCCATATATGTATTAGTATATATGTATGTATATATATATCATTTATTTATTGAGTGTTTCTATTCTATTTCTAATAGTATATGTATGTGAATGACATATACTAATACTGAGAGACACGACCCAAAGGAGGTGGGGCATAGGGTGCATATCTATACATTGACATCTATCTATCTATCTATCTATTTATGTATATATATGTAGTCCCACAGGAGGTAAGTATAGAGTGACCCAAAGGAGGTACGGCATGTATATATACGCATTAGTACATATGCATAACGTACTGAGAGACCCGACCCAATGGGTGAACGGGGCAAGTGTACTACCATGATACCTTATGTACATTACCCATGTTCTACTATTCCAATTAGAATACATATATGTGGATGACTCAAGGTAGGGTTGGGGCTCATGTACTATATGTCTATACATCTACATATGATATACTGATTCAAACCTATTATTACCCCTGTTCTACTCTTCCGCTCTGACCCCCAGGACGAGGACATTGTATATGTATATGTATAGTGTATATTACATAGTCATTATTAGTATCTGATACAAACCTATTACCCTGACCCCCAGGACGAGGACATTGTACTCATATCCATATATGAGTGGCATATCTCTTCTTATATCTATTATATACTATTCTACTATGTACTATTCTAGCATTGACCCCCAGGACGAGGACATTGTACTCGATCCAGCCACTGACATGTCACCAATCACAGAGGTACGCGGTTATGGGTGACACATTCGGTGTATCTACTCATATCATACCTATGGTTGAGTTCCAGATTTGTGTCTGTTCTGTAAATGTATGCATTGTTATATGAGTATATACCCAGTGGTCAGGACCACACCTATATGTACTATATATGTGAATATATCTATAGTATCTGTATGACCCATAGGACTACACCCCCTCCGAGGCTGAAAGTGGCCAGATTATATATTACTGTTTACAATAATATATATATATCTATAGTATATATCTAACCCATAGGACTACCCCCCCTCCGAGGGTGAGAGTAGTCAGATTATATATTACTGTTTACCATAATATATCTTTATATCTATATATATATATATACATAACCCATAGGACTACCCCCCCTCCGATAGTGTCACTATTATTATTGTATACTATATATATATATATACCTGACCCCAGGACTACCCCCCCTCCGAGGGTGAGAGTGGCCAGATTATATAGTATTATTCATTATATATATTATATTATACATATATCTACAGTATATACCTGACCCATAGGACTACCCCCCCTCCGGGTGTGTCTTAGTATCAGTATCACTATTATCATTGTATATTATATGTCTATATCTATATATATATATCTATGTGACCCCAGGACTACACCCCCTCCGAGGGCGAGAGTGGCCAGAGCCCAGCAACCACAGACATCGACCAGGAGAGGGAGGTATGTATCCACTGTATATAAACTAAATAGATAAGTGATTGAAATTATATGAATATGTCATATATGTCCTTGCTCAACAGACATCGACCAGGAGAGAGAGGTGGGTAGAGTGAATATGTAGATAGGTATATTTATAGAGAGATAGAAGTGGGTCCTGTATTTCAATTAGATACATTTGTATCAGTATATACATATATACATCCCACCCCAGGTGAGGCCCCAGATCATGGATGCCCCTGCTCTCTCTCTCTCTCTCTCTCTCTCTCTCTCTCTCTATCTATATATGTGTATCCCACCCCAGGTGAGGCCCCAGATCATGGATGCCCTGCACCTAGGGGAGGGAGAGGGAGAGGGAGAGAGCGTGGCACCTGAGGCCAGGGTATGTTGTTAATCACTCCTCAGTTGATATATCTCTTTCACCTTGCTACTTCCAATGAATACAGTACTCTGTTCCAATGAATGCCACACCCTATTCCAATGAATGCAACACCCTATTCCAATGACATTAGGGGTCCAGGATGAAGGAGCTCCTCAGGCAGCTGCCACACCTTCTGAGCAGGTATGGGTGTGGATGTATGTACTGATCTTACCCAATGTGGTGATATGATCCTAATGATACACTGATTCCAATCATACAAGATATCTCTCTTATGCTACATTCCCTTTTTCCAATGCTATCCCCCCCTATTCCAAACCCAGGGATGAGGCTGACACCTGGTGCTACCAGTATGTGCTGACCAACAGTAACACAACTAGGAGGTATGTATATATAGATAGATAGATATATAGATATATACTAGACGGATATATGGATATATACCAGTATGTGCTGACCAACAGTAACACAACTAGGAGGTATGGTGTATATTTACATATATCTGCAATTGAGCTCTCTAAGTAGTATGCCGCCCCCGCCGGCCCTCTCACTCTCACCCACCCCTCTTCTCTGGTCTGTCAAGTGTTTTCTGTCCACTCATCCCAGAACCCTACTACTCTTCCACACCCCTCACCCACTCTACACTATCCCTTCACACCAGGACCCTCGTTGCCTTCCTCTCCTCATTCTCCTCGGCATCCACGGCGTCACTGCCCTTTGTCTGCAGGGTATGTGTAGTATATGTATATGATGTATGGATATGATGTGAATAGAGATATATATGATATATGATGTAGTCTACCCTGTGTGTGCAGGGTATGTGTAGTCTACGCATATGATATATAACTCTAATTTCTGTTATATATACACCAATCTGTCTCTAACCCCAGGTCATAGCCACCCTGTATGAGTGCGGCATATTCACACACGGGTACGACAAGGGGCTGATCATATACATGTATTCATGGACAGTGTACCTCCTGATGACTTCGTATGCGTCGTATGCACATACATATCACTCCGTAGTAAACCAGATGAATCTCTTTCCCTATACAGCTCCTATCACATTCCCCTAATGTGATTACCATTGAATAGCTGTACCCACAAGAGATGCCTCAGTGTACGTCAGATATATTCATCGCGTATCTCTAGCATCCCCCAACCCTAGTGGTGACCACCTAGTATGCCCACATATGACATGCACTGCATATATATACATATGTATACATATGTATCATATACTTTCCGTAGTGATGACGACCTAGTGACAGCCGTGCACAAGGGATGATATGGACTATAATCATATTCTAATGTGCACAATGAATATATATGTATACATATACATATTGTACTCTCTCTAACCACCAAGGGATGACGACCTAGTGACAGCCGTGCACAAGAGATGGTTCAGCCTGATGCTCAAGGCCGGGGGTGACACCAGGCAGAGGGTGTTTAACGCGAGATATGTATGTGAACTTGTCAAGTTCCGTCTTCTGAAGCCCATTGACGTTTTGAGGTGTCTGCACAAGACAGCAAACAGGTCGGTGTTTGTATGATTCAATGTATAGTATTGTATGATAGTGATACTGATAGTATTGTATGATGCTGATACTGATGCTGATGCTGATACTCCACAAGACGGCAAACAGGTGGGTGTATGGATATAGATCTATATATACTCATCATAACAGACTCTCTCTCTCTCTCTTCCCCTCCCCTGTACCTCACCCTAGGATTGTGTATGCCCCCTCTGTCAACTCGTGTCACATGTGTCTCTCTCCCTCCATCTCTCTCTCTCTCTCTTCCCCCCTCACCCCTAGGATTGTGTATGCCCCCTCTCTCTCTCTCTCTTTCTCTTACCCTCACCCCTAGGATTGTGTATGCCCCCTCTGTCAACTCATGTGACATTGAGGTGGTGTGTACAACCCTGGAGTCTCTAGGTACCAGTATATATAGTATGTAGTCGCTAGGTATCGGTATCATGCTATATAGTATGATATATAGTATATATATATATGTATATATATGTATTGTGTGACATTGAGGTGGAGTGTCCAACCCTGGTGTCGTTTGGGGGGCAGAGTGGCTATGACCTGCTAGTATTGTGTTCTGGGAGTCTCTGTACAGTATCGGTGTCTGTCTATCCACCTAATTATGTACCCACCCCCAGGCGAGTACCAGACCAAGCTGATCTCATTGCGTGTCATATATATAATATATTCCATAATATAACAAAGTATTGTATAAGAGTAGAATATATATACTCACTTTCAGGCCGGTACCTGACCAAGCTTGGACACTCTGTGCATTATATGTATCAATCTATCTATCCATATATATATACATATATACCCACCCCCAGGCCGTTATCTGACCAAGCTGCCCAAGAGTGCACAGGCCCTGGACACCATCATACAGAGGATAGAGGAGGTATGGGTATATATGTATATGCATGTGTATGTATATGGATAGATGTGTTGATAGATGGACAAGCACTGGACACCATCATACAGAGGATAGAGGAGGTATCTACCCTCGTCCCTCACCTGTATTCTGTATCATTGATATATATATATATCAGTAGCACAATTGATATTAGTATGGTGTATATATACCCTGACCCCTAGGCTGTGGCTGAGAAGAAGACCATCAAGCCCCACCTGGTCCTACTACTAGAGCAGTCCATCAACCTAGTGCACCCACCGGCACCAAAGGTGTGTGTCTGAGTATAGTATATATGTATACGTATATATGTATTAATAATTATATGTAGAGATTTAGATGTAGATGTAGAGCAGTCCATCAACCTAGTGCACCCACCGGCACCCAAGGTGATATACATAGATAGATACTGTACATTGATACTATATATTTATAGACAAATATCTATGAACATCAACCTGGTACACCCACCGGCACCCAAGGTAGGTGTACTGTGGGTATATTCCTCATTCAGTGGTGGATTATTCATCCCCCCTCTCTCCCACTGTGTATGCATATATATATATATCATTTCTATTCTTATTCACCCCTAGGGTCTCGATGTCAGACAGCCCCCCAAGATACACCCCCTTCCATACATCTCTCTCTCTCTCTCTGCCCCTTCTCACCCCCCAGGGTCTCGATGTCAGACAGCCCCCCAAGATACTGCAGTACACCCAGTACATCATGGACTGTCTCATGAGGTGTGTATATATTGATTGTGTGCGTAGCACTGTATACCCTGACCCCTAGCAATGTGACCATATAGTATGTATATGTATATATACATACCCTGACCCCTAGCAATGTGACCCCTGAGGCCAAGGAGGGGGACCAGCTCAGGGTGGCACAGGTACAGATGTGTACATATGTGTATTCATTATATATAGTGATATGTATGTATATACATATGTATGTGAATGTGAGTCCAAGGAGGGGGACCAGCTCAGAGTGGCACAGGTGGGTATATGTATATATAGTAGATATATATATATATATATATAGAGAGAGAGAGAGAGAGAGAGGGACGGGGACCAGCTCAGGGTGGCACAGGTACAGATGTGTGTGGATTCTATCTCTATGCAGCCTCACCCCAGATTGACATTGCCTTTGCGGCCAGAGTATATATATATATGCATACATGTATATAAGTGTATATGCCTGAACAAGTATATATACGGTGTACCCTCACCCCAGATTGACATTGCCTTTGCAGCAAGGCTACATATATACATATATGTACATATACATTATTATATGTGTATGTATACCTACATACTTGTATACGGTGTACCCTCACCCCAGATTGACATTGCCTTTGCAGCCAGGGAACTGGCCAGCATGTCATGGACACACCCACTGAAGGTATAGGCGACAGTGTAGTGGTATAGGTAAATTTCTATATGTCATATATATATACCCCCTGACCCCAGGAGAGTGCCTACATACCCCTGACCCCAGAGGAGGAGGCAGCCAGAAAGGGTGGGTCTATAGTGTGTATCTCTCTATATATACAGTGTATGTAATAGTATGTACCCCCTTGACCCCAGAGGAGGAGGCAGCCAGAAAGGGTGAGGAATGGGGGTGATTGAATATTGATTTTGCAT
>BDIP01000083.1:10953-32915 GCA_003568945.1 Kipferlia bialata
TATGTAACAGTATATACACCCTGGACCCCAGTTGAGGAGGCAGCCAGAAAGGGTGGGAATGCAGTGTGTATGCAGTATTTGGATGTGTATATATATATATACATGTGCATAACGCATCCCTAATCAAAAGACAAGTCGATCCTTATTTGTATGATGCATTTTCTTATTATAGTGACCCATCCCCTTATTCTAATGACCAGCCAAGATACCCCATATATTCCAATTATGTATATCCTTATACCAATGACCCATCCCCTTAATCTAATGGCAGCCAAGGGCAGGAGAGGCCGGAGAGGGGGCAAGGGTCAGGGTCCCAAGGCTGAGGCACCCCCAGTGACCACAACTAGGTACATATATGTATACTACGTATATATCGCATATAGCCAGGTACATAGATATATACTCGTATCCACAACTAGGTGCAAACACACCCTCTCTCTCTGTGTGTGTGTGTGGTACCTGAGCACTCTGGTGATGTACCATATACTCTCTCTCCCTCTCTCTCCCTACACCCTCAATGTCTGACCCCTCCAGTGATGCCGCAGAGCGTCTCAAGGAGTGGGACAAGGAGGATACACCGCAGCAAGGTGATATATATATATGTAAATGTGATAATTTTACAACTCTGCCACTGTTCTAGTGACACCACGACCAGACTACTACCGCCTCGATATACGAACATACACGAATGATGCATGACTCTACCATGTAAATATACATATATAATATATATATATACATATTATATATATATATGTCTATACACTAACACCAGGCGAGGACCGTCTAATCACGAGTGACCTCCTAGTTGCCTCTGTCATACAGCCCATCCTGGTCAACCACAGCTCCATAGAGAGGTATACACTATATATATATATGTATATATATATATATATATAGAGAGAGAGAGAGAATAGGATACTGTCATACAGCCCATTTGGTCAATGGGAGGTGGTGTATATATGTAGAGAGGGGAAGTAAATGGACTATTCAAGTATCCTCCCCCTTCACCACCTTTATTAATTCTCATTGCGCACTTGTGCCTCCCCCCCCCCCAGGATTGCGCAGGATGATGGCTCTCTCTCTCTCTAAAAAGTGAGAAAGTCGGAGTATCATACGCCTCACCCCCAGGATTGCCCAGCTTGTTGGTCTGATGCTGGTACCAATGAAGGAGAGGGAGAGAGAGAAGAAGAGAGAGAAGGAGAGGCAGGCCCGGCAGGTATATATATTATATAATGTATAGTATGTAGGTATGGGGCCATTGCACTCAGTGCCACATACCACACGTATATCACTACATGTCTCATCCCCCTCTGCCCCCTCACCCCAATCCAATAACCAATCACTTACCCCCCAGACCAAGTCCCAGCCTGACAACTATGATATATATAGAGAGTATATATTATATTATGTACGGGGTCATTGCACTCAGTGCTACATACCCCACATATATATCACTACATGATGCATCCCACCCTGCCCCTTCACCCCCCAGACCAAGTCCCAGCCTGACACCCCTGCCAAGGACACACAGCCAGGTATAGTATGCATAGTATACAGCATAGTATATACACTATTTATACATAGTGTATTTACGCAATATACTATACTGTATTTATATATATTGACACCCCTGCCAAGGACACACAGCAAGGTGAGAGGGGGTATAGTATGTGTGTCTATATATATATGTATATATATACACGGTATATGTATGGTATACTATATATATTGACACCCCTGCCAAGGACACAGGGTCAGGTATGACCAGCGTATATGCAGTGGTGTATTTGTGCTATGATATGTGAATGTACATATGGTATACATAGATGCACATTGCTAACCACCAGAGTACCCCATGAACCCCCAGAGGTTCAGAATGACCACATACCAGGAGGGGCAGGCTACATATGCTGCATCATTGATAGGTATATATATATATGTATATAGGTATGTATATATATATATAGTGTGTGTGTGTATATATATAGTTATATGACCACATACCAGGAGGGACAGTCCACATATACTGCATCACTCATAGGTGTGTGTGTATATATTTGAATGTATGTATACACAGCCAGTCTCATAGATACTTGGTGAGTATGTATATATGTATGTATGTAACATTGCAGCATCACTGATAGGTAGAGACTCTAACACCATGATGACCATATTTGTTAGATACACTCCTTCTTCCAGTAATAGATACACTGCCCCACAAACCCTTTTCGTCTCTCTCCCTCTCTCTCTCTCTCTCTCTGTATATATATACCCCTCAGCCCTCAGTTGACACCCTTGTCCACATGCACCTGTCCTCTCTCTCTCTCTCTCTCTCTCTCTCTCTCCTCACCCCCAGTTGACACCCTTGTCCACATGCACCTGTCAGGCCTCAAGAGTGACCTCAGTGCTAGGTGGGGGGCAATGCCTTATGTACTCAATACATGATTTATATACTGTATATATACTGTATATATACTGTATATGTAGGTGGGTGGCAGTGTTGTATATATACTCTATATACATGCGGTACCAGTGGTGCGTAGCTCTATAGACACCATCTCTTCCACTTCCTTGATGTGAGTAGAGTGCACTCTCTCCTTACCCCCCAGGTACCTGGGTCCCAGGGCCAGAATGGGCATTGCTAGGTTCATAGGTATAGTAATAGTGATTTGTTATAGTGTACATAGGTATTTGTAGGTATGGGCACTACAGTAGATACAGATTCATAGTCACACATGTTGGGTATGGACAGTGATGATACACCAGTCCAGAGAACCACACACCCTCTCTCTCTATCTCTCTCTCTCTCTCTCTCTCACACTCTAGGCCTTCTTCACAAGCGCGAGGTGTTCTCCAACGCAGAGTTTGTGTACATCTGTCACAAGAGTGTGACATGCAAGATCAGGTGGGTCGAATAGGTGTAGTATGTGCCCAATTGTGTACCTAGAGTGTCTTTTGCACCCTCCCTTATAGTATGTATACTGTTATAGTATATATGTATATGCATATGTATACCTTACGACTAGACTTGTCCCCGTGGGCACTGAGACACCTTCACCTGCCAAGGAGAAGAGCAGGGAGAGGGAGAGAGAGAGAGAGAGACCCAAGGGAGAGGAGGAGGAGGAGGAGGAGGATGATACGCCTCCCCCCATCGAGAGCATTCTGGAGAATGTCACAGGTACCATACTCATACACATGTATATATATGTGACACACCTATATGACAGAGGTTGGTACATATATGGAGATAGATATAGATAGATGTATGGATGTACGTATACTACCACTTCTAACCCAGGCATGGCTGTTCTAGACCCCGATGCTTCATATTTATAGATATATATACTAATACTATATGATTCTACTACCCCCAGGCATGTAGATACACATCCCTATATTAATATATATATGGTATAGATATATATATACTACTAATACTATCTCCTCTGTTGACCCAGGCATGGCTGTGCTAGACCCGGATGCCCCATATTGATGTATGTATATATATATATATATGTTTGGATGTACATGGATATGCTACCAATTCTCTTTTAAATATATATTGACCCAGGCATGGCTGTCCTGGACCCCGATGCCCCCGATGACTGGTTCAGAGTGCTGGTGCTGGCAGAGCTCATGAAGGTATTAGAGTATATGTAGTATCAGTATCAGCATCAGTATCGAGCATATATACATGTGTATATAACATCACCTAGACATGTGTATCAGAGTGCTGGTGCTGGCAGAGCTCATGAAGGTATATATGGTCATATATATACAATTTCTCATATATGAGTATATACATGTGTGTATTTATATATATGTGTCAGAGTGCTGGTGCTGGCAGAGCTCTTGAAGGTATAGTGTATGTATATGCACTCTTAGAAATAGAACAATATAGTATATATACATATATATATGTGTGTGTGTGTGTCAGAGTGCTCTTGCTGGCAGAGCTCATGAAGGTATATTCAGATAGCGTATATGTATATGCACTCTTCATATATTCACTCTATATGTGTGTGTCAGAGCTGGTGCTGGCAGAGCTCGTGGGGTATAGTGTATATAGTAAACAGATATATAGTATATCAATATATATATTTGTGTGTGTGTGTGTGTGTGTGTCAGGGCTGGCAGAGCTCATGGGGGTATGGATGTTGTGGTGATACATATAGTGTAAATATTGCAACAAAATGTGTTCAAGATCTAACAATCAGGGCTTCTCCCACATGACTGGCAAGCAGCCCCTGAAGCGGTACAGACAGTCAGTGAGGTACATATATAATTACTTATCTTCAAGTATTTTCATATTACTAAATCGTTCTATGTGCCATCATACTCTATCCTTATACATATGTGTATATGGAAAGCAGCCCCTGAAGCGGTACAGACAGTCAGTGAGGTATATATAAATAAGATTTCACTCCCTCAGGTGCATGTATAGGTTTATGGTACAGGTATATATACCTATGCATCTCACCCCCCAGACTGATAGTGGACTGGGTCTTGCCTATCTATTCTCTATATAGATGTATGATATATATATAAATATAGTTATTATATATCTATGCACCTCACCCCCCAGACTGCTAGTGGACTGAGTATTGCCTATCTATTCTCTATGTAGATATATGATACAGATTTGAGTATAGATATGTGTGATCTCACCCCCCAGGTAGATGTATGATATAGTCATGATTATAGTTATTATATATAGATGCATCTAACCCCCCAGACTGCTGGTGGACTGGGTCCTGGCTCTGTACTACACCAAGAGGACAGTCAAGCTGCAGCAGGAGAGGGAGGCTGACATACAATCCAGGGAGAGAGAGAGAGAGAGGCAGCGGGAGGAGAGAGAGTCGGGGCATGCATCGTGGAAGGACAGGGACAGAGAGACCCAGAGGCTCAGAGGTAGGGGTATATATATATGCATACATATATATATATATATGCATACATCCATATGTATATATCTCTTGACACAGAGGCTCAGAGGTAGGGGTAGGGAGTAAGATATAGTGTGTACAGTATATGCATACATCCATATATATATATATCCATTCACATACCTCCATCCTTACTCTCCCAGGCCGCAGCAGGGCCCTGGACGGTGTCCCCCTGCATGTAGGCCCTGCCCTGTCCGTCATGTCCCAGAGCATAGCACTGATACTGGACAAGGGGGGGTCGAGGTATATATAGTGTATACTATACAGTAGAGTGAGTATATATATATATGTCCCAGAGCATAGCACTGATACTAGACAAGGGGGGGTCAAGGTATATCTAGTATATAGCATATAGTAGAGTGACTATATATATATATATGTCCCAGAGTATAGCACTGATACTGGACAAGGGGGGGTCGAGGTATGGTTGTATCTTGCCTGACGATATCAATGACATTATATCCTCGAAGTGCTCCTCCCTTTCCCTATAAGTATGTCTGTAGTCTCACCCCAGGGGCAAGTGTGCTGACCTCTCTGCCATCAGGAGTGAGAGACAGGTGGGTGTACTGCTATATATATATGTGTATACATATTGTGCTATCTATACTATACGAGAATTGGTAGCAGTGAGTACTGGTGTGAGAGACAGGTGGGTGTACTGGTAAATATGTAAATCTGGATATGAATATCAATGTGTGTTCTCAATACTACGCCACACCTATATCCACAAGAGAGTGTTGGTGTATATATCTATCAATATATTATTGTATATATACATACTATTGACCCTTAGGTATCCCTAGCCGGTATATATGTATGTATATGAGTGTTTTTACATACTTCTGACCCCAGGTCTCCCTAGCCCTCAAGAGAGTACTGGTGGCTGAGAAGACACAGGCAAAGGGGTACGGCAGGATATATATATATATATATATTCTATAGTATGTGTATAGTATAGTATATATATATATGTGTGTGTGTATTCTGCACGGCAGGATATACTGGTGTAGTAGTAGTAGCAGAAGACTTGTGTGTTACTCACTTGTTTGTTACTCACACACCTGTATTGTAATGAATACCCGTGATGTATGTCCTCACTCTAGCACCTACCTGTCATGTCCATATGCATATCTTAGTCTATATGCATCTATATGTCCATATGTATATATACTAAGTATATATATATATAGTGTATATATTCTAATCCCAGCCCCTCTGACTCTCTGCACGGCAAGGAGGCCCAGCTCTCAATGGACATGGCCGAGGTATGTGTGTATATATATATATATAAGTAGGTATTTAGTTAGATATATAGTTGGGTATGGATAGATATTGGTGGATAGATATAAGGAGGCCCAGCTCTCAATGGACATGGCCGAGGTGGGTGTATATGATTGTATTGTTATAACGGAACACTGTATGCATATAGATAGATACATAGATATGGGTATATGGGTGTATGTGTGTGTCATTGCATCCCCACCCCCAGGCGGATGAGTCCCAGGACGAGGCATATCTATATATATATATATATATACAAATATGTAGATTGATATATATGTATATATATACTTATTTTATATATACCCCCTTCCCCCAGGCCGATGAGTCCCAGGACGAGGCAGATGAAGACGACGACGAAGGGGAGGAGGAAGAGGAGAGTGAGGTAGGGACACATTGATTGGATGATTGATTATATATATGATTAATTTGATGATTGATTTGATGATTGATTTGATGATTGACTTGATGATTGATTGTTCAGGAGGAGAGCGACGGTGAGGAGGAGAGAGCGCGCCTCGAGGAAGAGAGAGAGAGGGAGATTGCCAGGGAGCTAGATGACAGAGACTTTGACCGTTTGTTGACCGGTGTCCTTCAGTCAGGTGGGGACAGTGTCAGATACTGATATATATATTGTAAGTATGGAATAAGGTATATGATATATGTCTGATACTGATGTCCTTCAGTCAGGTGGTCTGGCATTATGTGTATGTATCATATGTATACTCGTAGATGTCTCTACATGGGTCGATACATTTACCACAAGTCTTTCATGTGGAGTTCCTCTGGCCTCCATGCCCTCACACTGATACACAGTCTCTGGACCCTGCAGGGCATGTGTATACTATACTGCACATACTATGTGTTCATACTATATACTATGCATGTACTATGTCTACCTATGCACATTCTGTCTTTGTGCTTCCCGCCTCCACTTACCCCTCAGCCTCTAGACCAGCTGCCAGACAGCTACACGAACTCCCAACCAAGGTTAGTCTGTGTGTGTATATACTGGGGTAGTGTACGTCAACCAAGTTTAGTCTGGTGTAATGTCCTAAACCGTATGATATGGTTACTAGTTGATATGTTGTGCGGTGTGTCGGTCTTAGACTGGCCATATACAGAAAGAGAAAGGCAATGCCCTCCCAATGTCTCTCCCATTCTGACCACAGTACATCGAGCCCACAATCATCCACGTCAAGACAAGTCAAGACGTGGTCCAGGTTGGTCAGAGGGGGGTCTCTGTTGGTCAACGCCAGGGAATGGCTGCTCTGCCAGCTACAGGTGCTGGACCCTTCGCCGGTGGCAGTGGGGCTGATCTGGACGTCTCGGCCGTCTCATTCATATCTCGCAACAAGCACAACAAGGTTGTGGCCACCGAGGTATGTGCCTTGTCTGGACTCATATACTCTGTATACACAGGGGATATCAGTGTTTACTACCCTCTCTTTGGGGGTTACTCACGTTACTCTAATCATACACCACTTTCCCACCCCCCAGGTCCTCCTAGGGTCAGCCGTGAGTGACTTTGCTCTAGACCGGCAGAGACTGCAGGAGAGAGAGGCTGAGAGGGCAAGGGTCAACAGGTATGGGCATGTGTATGTATGTGTATGTGTATGCATTATGTGCATATCATACCTCCCCCAGGTACATCCTTCGGACATGATAGTATATGTATATGTTTATGATAGTATATGTATAATAGAATATATACCATACCTCCCCCCAGGTACATCCTTCGGACAGTGGAGGAGACAGAGGCCGAGGCAGAGGCAGAGGCCCAGAGGTACATTGTGTATTGTGTCATTCTTTATATATATAGATAGATGGATGGATAGTGTACATAGTCATATGGTGTGGAGGAGACAGAGGCAGAGGCACAGAGGTACGGTGTTATTCTCTACATGTACCACATACTGTAGGTGTGTGTGTTATGCTCTACATGTTCCATATACTATATATGTATGGGTGTTTGGGGGATGACCGTGCCACATTCTTCCCAGTTACGCTGTAACAATGAGCATATATATATATACACACACCTTCTATGCATGTACTCTCTCCCTATGTATAACCTCACACCTAGGGATGCCTGGTATCATATTCTGGTATCATATACTACAATACCTAAGGATATGTAATTTTTCCATATCTCTACTAACCCCAGGGATGCCTGGTATCATACTATATATATGTATACCCTCACCATATATACCTATGTTTGTGTACTACTATGTATACTCTACTATATATGCCCTACTATATGCCCATGTATACTTGTGCTTACTCTAGGGATGCCTGGAGACACAGCAGGGGCAGGGGGACTAGGGGGCACTCACAGGGTGGGTGGTATACACTATACAGTAATTGATATACTCTTAACCGCTTATCCCCACAACCCCTTAACCCCTATACCTTTTCCCCTTATGCATTAACCCCTTAGGTCAGAGGCGCAGAACAGACATCACATTGCACATCTAACATATATCATCTAACATATAACATCTAACATCTAGCATCATACATCTATCATCTAACATCTCTCATCTAACATCATACCTCTATCATCTATCATCTGACATCTATCATCTATCATCTTAACCCCTTACCCCCTTAGGCCAGAGGGGCAGGGCAGACATCACCCGAGACCTGTTTGAGACATATGAGTGAGACATACGAGTGAGACATATGAGTGAGACATACGAGTAGCATGGAGTAGTGTTGGCTCTAGGGGCATACGCTTAGTGAACAATCAACTCTGTGTGTCTGTTGATATCATCATGTCATTGATTGAATGGTTTACGGCAATAGAACCACTGATTCACTCAAGGTTAGTGGGACACCACAACTCTCACTCATCATTGCTTTCCCCTATGTATCCCCCGCCTTCTCCTCTCCACTACCCGTCTCTCTCTCCTGCTGAAACACATGTATGGTGGTATCGCAGCGGGTACGGGTCTCCAAGGCATCACCCGCCTCCTCGTCCCCCACTCTTGTAATCGCATGAGAGGTTAAGAGTCCACCCACGTCGTCTGTATTCCAGTGAGGAGGCTCCCCATTCAGACTCAAATCAAGGTCAAGCTGCCTTGGGGTGAGACATAGACATCATGAATCACTATGCTAGAGTCGTGAAGGGGGGTAATGTAAAGTATGGATAAATGATTGGGGGAGAGATACTACTTGACAGAAAGAGGGGGGGGGGGAGGTGACACAATGATGTATCCAGGTGGAAGAGGTACAAATACTAATAGTATTACTAATACTAAGTATTAGTTACTGTGCACATAGATGAGAATCTGATAAGAGTGTGTGAGACCAGAGACAAATACCGTACAACTGAGATACCACAACATACCCCAGCATCTCTGTGACTGCAGCAACATAGGATGTCTTCTGCTCTTCTAACCCATCCGCTGCTTTCAGAGGACCACTCCTTGTCAACAGCTGTAGATAGTGTTCCTCGACCCGACGCTCTAGGTCTGACCATCTCTTCCAGCCACTCACATACTCCGGGGGGAGGTAGTAGAGCTGGCATCTGAGCTCTTCAGCGGCAGCACCTCTGTCGTCCCTATCCATGCAGGACACATACCGTCTGTCGTTCAGCACACTGTACGCCAGGGCCAACTCACGCAAGGTCTCGTCATACTCTTGGGCATAGTACTCTGCCAGGCCAGGCCCCTCGTACCTGGCACCATCCAGCTTCTCCTGGTACTCCTCCTGCCCATCCATCACGGCCAGGAAGAAGTCCTCCATGTCCTCGTAGTGCTCCTTCAAGTCAATGGCCTCACTCTCCTTGTCAAGAAGGCGCTGATGCTCTACCTCTTCCTCCCAGAGACAGCATTGGTTTCTGAGGTGCTCCTTTAGAACAAGCTGTCTGGATATAAGGCAGGGGGAGGAAGAGACGGAAAAAGAGGATGAGAGAGAAGACAGAACAATAGAAGCTGGCTGAAAGTTTGTCATACCTTAGTACCAACACATATAGTCTCAGTGGGATCTCCCCGTAACTCACACTGACCCAGTCCTTGTCTGCTTGCCTAGAAGTGAGACCAAACCTATACATACATATATTACTATGCAAGTCGATTCCCTACAAAGGTACATACCTCATCATGGACAGTATGGATTCTACATGGGAGTTCTTGAGGTGGAATATCGCATCAGCCTTGATCTTGTTGAGGGACATTGGTAGATCTAATAGAGATACAGATAGAGATACAGATAGAGATACCTCTTTCAATTGGGAATTTCGAAATTGAGAAAGAAACCCGGATTTTTCCGATTTGATTTCCAAAAGTTGGTCGACCAAAGGGACCCAGGGGATAGCAGAGG
This sequence comes from Kipferlia bialata, assembly GCA_003568945.1. Lineage (NCBI taxonomy): Eukaryota > Fornicata > Kipferlia > Kipferlia bialata. Next base: position 21,513 of record BDIP01000083.1, read on the forward strand.
CGGTGGAAGAGAATATGGAGGTTCACACGAGAGAGAGAGGGTAGGTGCTTGTTCTGCGTCTCCTTGGGGTAAGGCTAGGGTGAGCAAAGACAGTAGGGGGAAGGGGGAGGGAGAGAGAGAGAGTTCAGACTCCACTTCTGTATCCCTTTGGCTATGTCCACATTGTTACAATGTGACATTGTGGATGACAGCTGTCTGTACTGTGCTCCCGGAGCACTGCTCCCTATGCAATGCTACACCACAAGGAATGGTTTTAGACCAGAAGTCATACTTTACATTCTACCAAGGCTACATAGTGTATTGAGAAATGAACCAGCAGGGGGGGCTTGTTCTAACACCACAAGTTGTGGGATACCATGTGTTGGATAACACTCCTTAGGGAAACACTAGAGTACATCAGTCACTGATGATCAGTCTGCGGGTGTGCTCCTCTTGTACCAAAGCATTGCCTTCTGCTACTGCCATACCCTGTCGAGCATGATTTGGATCAGGTCCTGCCTCATCACATCGTACCTGATAATTGGAGAGAGTGGGTTATGTGAATAGATGACACGCCAGAATATATATTGGACCACTGCCTCCCAGTGGAAAGAGTGTCACATATATTAGTATATACGTATACAACCAATTTATATACATACTACTTGCCAAGACGCAAAGATTCGCAACGTGTCTCTGTTCTTGTGTCATACACATATGAATACCCACAATATATAATACACCTACACAAGTTGTACGGGTCCCGTCATCATCTATCCACCGACTCCTATCATTATGCAGCTCCCGAATGTAAGCCATCAGAGTCCTGTGGTCCTTCAGGGGCATCTTGAGGAGCTCATCCTTAGTGTATATACGTATGGGGCACACAGGCTGGGGTGAGAGATATGTCTGCCTTGACATATGAACATACAAAGGATAGACATCATGATACTTCATCCTTGCCTGTCCAGCTATGGCAAAGAATACTATTGATGAGCAGACATATATCGAACCCACCTGCTCCTCCCGGGTTCCCCTACTATAGTAGTGTGTGAGGGTGGTAGGCCTGCTGCCTGCTGATGGCTCTGTATGTACATCCCTACACGTATCCGTAGGGTCACGTTCACACTGCGTCGAGGCATCTGAGGTCTCCTTGGTATATGTGCCACACTGTGTAGATGCATCTGTGTGAGTAAGCATGTCAGTGTTGTTACTATGTCAGTGACATAATGTCACATAGTCTATGAGTGCTAAGGGTACTAGACTGCCTACTAGACACCAGCACTAAAGTGTATAGAGACTCTACAATACCTCTTGTCAGGACAGAACCGGTCTTGGATGTCACAGTATCCATATGCGTAATGTTCCACTGTGACTGCTAGAGAGAAGTCATCATATACCTCCAAAACCTTTAAGATAATAGGGGGCAAAGACTCCGGTGATCCTCTTTTGCTCGGCCTTGACTAAAATGGACTGAGACGACAGGCGAAGAGCACAGAGAGTAATGGAGAGCATGTTAATAGCTCACATTTCCCACATCGTGAATATACACACACATTTATGAGGGCTTGCGGTACTGCCGTACAATCAGAACGCACTCCTTAGGGAAACACTAGAGTACATCAGTCTGCGGGTGTGCTCCTCTTGCACCCAGGCATTGCCGCCTTCTCCTCCCTAACCCTGTCGAGCAGGATTTGGATCAGGTCCTGCCTCATCACATCGTACCTGATAATGGGAGAGAGTGGGTTATGTGAATAGATGACACGCCAGAATATATATTTTGGTGTTACATATATTAGTATATACGTATACAGCCAATATGTATACATACTACTACTTGCCAAGACGCAAAGATTCGCAACGGGTCTCTGTTTTTGCGTCACACACATATGTATACCCACAATATATATAGTATACCTATTCCAAGTCGTACGGGTCCCGTCATCATCTATCCACCGACTCCTATCATTATGTAGCTCTCTGATGTAAGCCATCAGAGCCCTGTGGTCCTTCAGGGGCATCCTGAGGAGCTCTTCCTTGGTGTATATACGTATGGGGCACACAGGCTGGGGTGAGAGATATGCCTGCACTGACATGTGTACATACAAGGGATACACGTCATGATACCTCATCCTTGCGTGTCCAGCTCTGGCAAAGAATAGCATTGATGACCAGAGATATATCGAACCCACCTGCTCCTCCTGGGTTCCCCTACTATAGTGTGTGAGAGAGACAGGGGCGCTGTCTGCACAGGGCAGTGTGTGTACATCCCTATCCATATACTTAGGGTCACGTCCACACTGCGTGGATGCATCTGAAGTCTCCTTGGTATATGTGCCACACTGTGTTGATGCATCTGTGTGAGTAAGCATGTCAGCGTTGTTACTACTAATTGTGCCAAGGGCGCTAGACTGCCTACTAAACCCTAGCACTATAATGTATAGAGACTCTACAATACCTCTTGTCAGCATAGGACCGGTTTCGGATGGCACAGCGTCCATGTGCGACACGGGGCACTCCTGATATAAGATGGGGGGGAACGTATTCATACCAGTAAACCATAGAATCGTGGCTTAGTGCTAGAATAGTTAGAGCTGTAAGTGCTAACGATATGGAAGCCGGGATATACACAACCGATTAGAGAGAGCTCAATCCTAACAGAGGCACAGCATTTCTCATTCACTGAATGTATCACTGACCAGTCTCTCAAGCATAGATCTACCTGTGACTGCTAGAGAAGTCATCATATACTCCCAAAACCATCAAGATAATAGGGGGCAAAAACTCCGGTTCCTCCGGTGATCCTCTTTTGCTCGCCTTGACTAAAATGGACTGAGACGACAGGCGGAGAGCACAGAGAGTAATGGAGAGCATGATAATAGCTCACGCTTCCCACATGATGAATATACACACACATACATTCTAGAGGGGTTGCGGTACAGGGGCAAAGTTGCATCTGTTCTAATACCATGTAAACACAGCAATAATCAATACAACAAGGAACGCTTGGGTATTTTATACAATGAGCACACGGGGAAAATACAATTAACACAAACAATCTGCAACACATCACAGACCACAATAGGCATGATTAAACGGTTCCAAGCCTAGCAAATGTGCAGCCAACAGGTGACACTGACATCAGAGTGTCCTGTCCCTACCCTCTGGCGCTGCACTCCACTCTCTCTCTCTCTCTCCCTCTACGGCGAATCCCTCCATGCTCTCTCTCTCTTCCTCCTCTGCTATGAGTCTCTCTCTCTCCCTCTCTCTCTCTAGATCCTCTGCAGAGTCTGACCCAGCAGAGACAGGCCGGGACTGGATGTCCCTGCAGTCAGTACAGAGACAGATGGGGTATACGGCACATAGCACATAGGATATCATACATTAACCTTATACAACCAGGAAGGGGTATATACATAGGAAGGAAGGGAAGAGGGTTGTGATAAGAAGGGGGGTCTATACAACAGAGTATCACACTACCACCTCTCCCCCACCTTATGCTGCCCCAGTATGTGTCCATGGTGGGTCGGTGCACAATCCTCAGGGGACCGGCAGGGAGGCGGCTGGTCGACTTCCTAAGGTGAGGGATGCAACATGCACAACCGAATACTCGACGGATACCCACATGTATGTGAGTGAAGGGGATCACCGGACAGAAAATGCATCTCCATTACACGGGACAGAGAGATGGGAGTGAGTTGGCTATACTGGGAGTTTACATATCAGTTCTAGCCCCAGCACCTAAATCACTATCTCCATAATCACACACACACACATATGTATACATATGCATATACATGTATATACCTCATGAACGGGGCTGCCACCATGTTGATGGGCCAGGTATCCAGCAGCATAGAGTACATCCTGGGGGTGAATGGGTATAAGAGTGAACAGGCACGTACAAACAGATGGGTATACACAGAGTCACAGAGTCAGAGGGGTATGAGTAGTGTCTACAATAACCACTCATACACTGCATACATTTGTCACGTACTTTCTCTCCATCCTCTTCCGCAGAGGGGGCCGGTTGACCTGAGAGTCAGAGTGGATGGAAGGAAGAGTGGTTGGGGAGGGGACGCATAACTCTCACTATGAACTACATATTCATGTCAGACCCACCTTAGTCCTGAGGGTGTTGATGGTCTTAGGGGCCCTGATACTCACAAGAGCACCCAGGGAGCCTAGGGGGTGAGACAGAGTCACAAAATTAGAGAGAACACGCGTCATCAGCCACCCTATACCCCTACATAGGAACCCCTCGTGTCTGCTGAACAGCATCAGTATCAGAATATACACATACTCAATAGACTATCTCTGTGCATCTTCTATGAGTATATATAGATGTTGATGCATACCTAGGAACCCCTCGTGTCTGATGAACAGGGGGTGTATGAGGCCTGTGGACCAGTACCCCAGGGCATAGGTGATGGTGGCAAGGGTCACTGGGTATCAGTACCAGTATCGGATATGGTATCGGATACATATCCTATACACTAAACACTATACACATTCTATATACTGATACTGATACGTGATGGCAAGGGTCACTGGGGTGAAAGGGGGTGAGGCATTGAGTAAGAGGTTTGTATACTGGAGTGAACAGCAGAATGGGATATCTGCCCATGTATACTAGCATGTAATACAATACATTATACCACTACCTGGGTGATGTCTCATGAAGTACCCCCCGAAGAAGACCCTCTGGATACCAGCCTTCTTGGCATTGTGGAAGGCAAGCTGGAAGTGAGAAGAGGAGAGAGAGAGAGAGAGAGAGAGGAGGTAGTAGAGACTCGGCAAAGAGGCTATATACCCACCACCACAGATGCAGCTAATACACCACCATACCTGCCCCACATTCAGCGACACCATCTTCAACAGTGAGCACAGGACATCAGCTGAGCAAAAGGGTGCAGCGTCTGAGGCGTCTTGACCCATGGAGAACCCACTTGGATCCACAGCTTCCTCTCCCCCTCTCTCTCTCTCTCCATCTACACTAGTGGCCATACACTCACACGCCGGCCTCTCTCTCCCCCTCCCACTTGTACACTCCCTATCTCTATCTCTGTCCATGTCAGTGGGTGCCTGTCTCAATGGCTCTAGCATGGCAGGGCCCTCAGCCTCAGGGTCGGCATCATGGCTGGCAACCTGACAGTCAGTATACTGATACTGATACTGATACAGTTACCACTGGACTGTGAGGATATGATGTATATATGGTATGCCCCCGTCTGAGACTATACTTGATACACTATCCATGAAACACAAATGTATACATACTGATACCTCCATCTGGCATGATATGTGATATACTATCCATGATGTATATGTGTATAAATATGTATATATATATATGCATACATACTGATACCTCCATCTGGCATGATATGCAGTTGCAGCTGGCAGCAGCCTCTCTGGCTTCCTTGGCAGGGGCCCTGGTGACCTGGGGGTGAGTGGTATGTTTGTATATATGTATATGTATATACAAGGCCGACAGGGTCAGTACACTCCACGCTATAGTGATCTACACTCATATCGGACCCATACACCCTCTCACCTTAGCGAATGAACTGGCTATGGTGTCCTTGGGCAGTCCCATTGTGAGGTAGTCTTCTCCATAGATGTCGCCAACCTCCATGTCCACCTGGGGGTCAGGGTAGATGCAACTGTATATGTAGAGCTGTGATTCGAACATCTAAAATTTACACGGTAGCTAGGGTGCATAGTGTGTATACATATATTCCACCCACCCTGCCCGAGTTGCCCTCCTTGGCCAGTCTCAAGATGGTGTCAAAGTCCGATATCCCAGTCAGCACCCGGCCTAGGCCCCAGAAGGTGCCCCCGCCTATGGTGCTTCCATCAACTCTGGGAGAATGAGTGTGGCGGAGAGGGAATAGTGGGTGGGGTAGGGGGGTATATATCTGGGGATGACCGTACCTCTCAAACGTGTATGGCCCCGTGACTACAATGAAACTGACACCCGAACCTGGGAGTGAGTAAAGAGTTGAGTGTGAGCATGGGGAAATGGGGACAGGACAAGAATGGATCCGGAGTTCCGAATATGCAAGAAGACACATGCTATATATATGTGTATCACCCATATCACATACACCGTATCATACACCCATCGCACTCACCCACGTTCACCAAGAGGTAGGGGTAGGGGTTGGCACAGGGGACATACTGAACAGGCTGGGGGGCGTTTGAACGGTACCTGGATGAGAACAGACAAGACACTTGAGTGAACACCAGAGTTGATATACATATACTCTACCATTCACTACCTATACGCAGACCCATTCGGCCGTTCCCTAAGCAGGAAATTGAGGCCGGTGATAACACTTCTGAAGATTAGAGCGGCAGAGATGAGGGGGGAGAGGTACTCTCTTACATACTGACACTGTCTCGAACACACACATATACGAATAGGTAGTGTCCCTCACCTGATTTCGTCACAGACATGGAGTGTGAAGGGGGTGGAGGACTCAATCAGAGACCTGGATATGAGGAGAGAGAGAGAGGGGGAGAGAGAGAGAGAGAGAGAGAGAGAGAGGCCAGGGCATCAGAGATGGATGACTCAATCAGAGATCTGGCTATGAGGACAGAGAGGGGGTATGGTGATAGTGATATATATATAGAGGGGTGTGCACTACCTGTACTTAACAGCCCCTCCCCCCGTGGCTCTGAGCAGTGTGTCACAGATCTGGCCTGGGGTAAAGGAGTCACCTGGAACACAAGGAGTCATGAACACAATATACATGACATTATAATACTATATGTACACTAATAGGCGTCAATGTATGAGCAAGCACCACCCGTACCCAGCTCATGCACCATCAGGAACTCGATGAACACCCTGATCTCATTGGTCAGGAACTGGAAGAAGTGGATGACACCACCGAGGAGGGCAGCTGGGGTGAGTGGGTATGGGTATGGGTATGGGAGGCATTGGGGGGGGGGGGGGGGGGGGGGGGGGGGGGGGGGGGGTACTGGAGCCTCACCTGAGTTGTCTCTGGCCCGGGGGCACCGTCAGAGTCTCCCACTATCAGAGGTGGTGTATCGTCTCCTGCTGAACAGGTAGGGTGGGCTGCTTCTGTTGGGTGGTCATCTGATGAGAGAGTGTGGAAGTGGGACATACACGCCGACAAGGACAATTCCACAGAGAGGGATGAGCCTCTTCTCTCTACCCCCCCCTCCTCTACTCACTCTATAGGATATCCAATGTATTCTGACAACTAACACGAAAAGTGTGTGGCTAGCGACACGAGTAGCCGCACACCATACAACGCTACTCCCTACCTCCCTGACTCGGGCCAGAGCATGTAGCCTCTACATGCTCATCCTGGTCCATAGGCATTGTCTACTTTAAGAAGAGAGGAGATGTTTACTAAGTAAGTTAGTTACTTTGTGCGTAGACAGTCTACGGTAGACTCAAGCAAAATGCCAAACAAGGGGCTTGATATTAATAGCATGGTGACACAAAACAACGTCTCTATCATCACCTGTTGAGGCAGCACCCCACATACCATCCCCTGTCCTCCCCCTTGCCCTCCTAGCCCTCCTCTATCTGCTCCCCCTTGTGTATATGGGTGCCCCCGACCCACACCCTGGGCCCATGCCCAGCAAGGTACATATACATAAACACTTATATATATATGAGTGTATATATATATTCATGTATACTCCTTTATAGATGTATTACTTTGGAGTCCCTGACCCACACCCTGGGCCCATGCCCAGCAAGGTATATAGTGATACATATGTTATTGACTATGTATAGACTACACTATATACTGTATTGCTATGTATAGACTATATTATGTATTGCTCTATGGCTGTTATTATTTTGTAGTCCCTGACCCACACCCTGGGGCCATGCCCAGCAAGGTATATATATGTATATACACTATATATATATATATGTATATATATTTGCATGTATACTACTTTATAGCTGTTATAATTATGTAGTCCCTGACCCACACCCTGGGCCCATGCCCAGCAAGGTATATATATGTATATATATAGACTATACTATACACCACATATAGCTGTGTTAATAACATACTGTACATATTGTGATACTGTATATGTGGCCCTTGACTGCATAACTAAGTGTATGAATGTGTATTTCCCCCCCCCCCTCCCTCTCCCACTTCTGTGTATTCATCTCTCTCTTTCTCCCCCCCCCTCCCCCTATCTCTTCTCTCCACATTTATCTCTCTCTGACCCCAGGCTCTGTATCGCACTGGCTTGGCTAAGGGGCTGTATATAAATAAAGATAATGAAAACCAGTGAAGTATATATATACATATGAATCTTCTTACCTCAGGACCTGTATGGCACTGCCTTGGCTGATAGGCTGTTGCAATGGACCATATATTCATACATAGTGTACATCTTTATTAATCAACTCATTTATCTTACGCATAGGACCTGTATGGCACTGCCTTGGCTGAGAGACTGGCTGCTGCACTGGAGAAAGCTGGTACAAAGGGAGAGGTATGTATATATCTATCTATCACAGTATATATAGAGAGATAGATAGAGAGAGAGAGAGAGATTCATGCTTGAATGTATATATGGAGTACTGGTTCGGAGAGGGTCAGTGCACATGGAGAGGTAAATATATATGTGTCGATTGAATGGACACTCATTTCTCTATCTGGCCTCTGTGCCTCTCCTACGTCCGGTAGGTTTTATGCATACACGCACACACATGTATATACTTATTTATATATATATGTGTGTGTGTGTGTGTATATTTCTCAATACCTAACCCCAGTACCTGTCCTACATCCACCGTGACTATTTATTAGTGTATATATCGATATATACACTTATATCTATGTATGTCCTTAATAGTTGAGCATGTATACATCTAACCCCAGTACCTGTCCTACATCCACAGGGACTACTGTGGCCATGGACTGCAGTACAAGCAGGGCAGGTAACGATAGTATTCATATGTATGTGTGTATACAGTAACATTGTGTGTAATACATAATAGTGATAATGTGGGCATGGACTGCAGTTCAAGCAGGGAAGGTAGTGTATACAATATGTATATATATATATATATATATATATATATAAATACATACATTCATGGTTCTTACATATTTTACATATGAGTTATACTGTGGCCATGGACTGCAGTACAAGCAGGGCATGTGGTATGCTATCAATAGATACTGTATATATGACTTTCAATATAGGACTTTCAACTTCCATCTATTAACTCTGCTCTGGCCAATCTGGTATATTTTCTAGCTATGAGCTCATGGAGGTCTATGACTATCATATATACCTCTATATCATACCTATGTATATACATTAATACATATATGCATCTATGACATTGCATAACCCCCCCAGCTATGAGCTCATGGAGGTCTATGACGGGTATCCAAGTGACACAATCGAGGTTGAATATTGTTATGATTGTCCATATATGTATATATTCAAAAGAATATATGTATACACTTTGATGCCCGTACTTGGCACTCCAAGATGGTCTTTGTCTCCTATCCATATATTACATTTGACATAACTATTTGATTGCTACATACATATATACAATAGTACCAATATCCAGACCTGGCACTCCAAGAATGCCTTAGTCTCCTTCATTCCCTATTACTACTGAATTCCTACTGTATATATATACTATTTCTGATAGTATTAATGACCAGACCTGGCACTCCAAGCGTGCCTTTGTCTCCTTCTTTGCTGACCAGTCCGACCTGTCGTGCTCGGGGGCAGACCAGAAGGGGCCAAAGTGAGTGTAGTCTAAATACGTATATGTATGTGTAGATCTGGGTACCAGTATATGTGATTACACAAGCACACAGTGAGAGAAATTAATTCATATACGCCACAACCAGTTCCTCTTTCAGTACACATTAAGGTATTTCTCTGATGGCTCCTTGTATACTGAGAATCGTAATTAGTATATTGTCACTCTTTACCTTCCTGGGATATCACATGCATATTCTTAAGTTAAGAGTCTGAACCATGCTGAATTCGTTTGCTCACTATTTAGGTGTTTCTCAGGTGGCTCCTGGTATGTTGGCAACCAGAGGCTGACGAGGGAGAGATTTGAGGAGTTCATCAAGAAGCACTGAGTAACCATAGGTTGACTCTCTAATAGGCAAAACAGAGACTCTATTCTGTTAGAGACACAGTATTGGTAGAGAGAGAGGCTGGAGGAGTTCATCAAGAAGTACCTAGAATAGTATTGATCCTCAGAGCTTTTACAAGCTAGAATGGCTCGATATGATGTTGGAAATATAGAATGAGACAGTGTGAGAGGCTGGAGGCGTACATCGAGATCAGTACTGGGTAGGTGGCAATGGAGATAATCGCAATTCTGTTTGAAATGGATTCTCGGAGAGAGAGAGGTAGAGAGAGCTGCTGGAGGGGTTCATCAAGAAGTACTGACTCAGTTTCTGAGTAATTCTCTTGAGTATCAATCATGATACTCTCTTTTCTGTGTAAAATAGATGTGGGGGGGCAGGACTTGTAAGAGTTCATTGATTCACTGAAGCATTGATAATAGAAAATACCTGTTAGATACTCATTCTGTAAGAAATAGAGTATCTTGGCATACTAGTGATTACTCTGACTGTATTTGACACTGTCACAAGATCAAGTACCCATAAGCCAACAAAAGAAAACTATTTATACACTGTAGAGTATATACATATATCCACTCATACGCACAGAGGGCATCTCTAGCGTAACAATTACATGGTCACAATCCACCTCCCCCTCTCTCCCTCTCTACATACAATCTACTATCTCTCTACCATCTCTCTACTCTACTTCTTCTTGCCCTTGATCAGAGCGGCATCTGCTGCCTCAGCTGCCTTCTTCTCCTGGGGTAAGTATATGTATGTACTAATATACTACAGTGTATAGATTATTAGAGTATATAGAGTATATATGAATATGTGTATATATATATGTGTATAAATGATCAAGATAGTAGTCTGCTGCCTCAGCTGCCTTCTTCTCCTGGATAGGTTGGGTATATTAAAACTTACACGTACATAGACGTATACAGAAGAGCGCATATATATATAGGTACATGTAGAAAAATGTTCAATATAGTAATATGCTGCCCCAGCTGCCTCTAGTAGGTTAGGAATATACATGAAAATTGTGTATGCATTCACATGTCTATATATATTGTGTGGGGGATACAATGTACCTTCCTCTCCTCCCACTGTTCGGCTGTTGGCATGGAGAACTCATCTGGGGGTGAGAGAGACACATAAATATACTAATAATTAATCAATCAAAGATTATATGCATATTCAAGCATATCTAAACATAGGTATCCCATCAGATGGCATGGAGAACTCAGGGACAAATTCTGAGGGAGGGGGGGGGGGGGGGCATTATAAACAAATAAAAAAC